>CM035626.1:105535171-105822671 GCA_020496765.1 Gossypium stocksii
GTGCAACACGAGGACTTCCCAGGAGGTCACCCATCCTAGTACTACTCTCGCCCAAGCACGCTTAACTTCGGAGTTCTGATGGGATCCGGTGCATTAGTGCTGGTATGATCGCACCCGCCAACTCTTGCGCAATCTATTTATCTAAAGGCTGCCCCTTGTCGCACTTGCGCCTCGAGTTTTAAATGCAAATTCGACTAAATAACGCTTCAAATGATTTATTTCTTAAACCGCAAATAACCGGCTAGTTCAACGATGCCTAGAAAGTGCGACTAGGAAAAAAGATTACACGGAATCAAATAAAAAGGGGTGCAACACGAGGACTTCCCAGGAGGTCACCCATCCTAGTACTACTCTCGCCCAAGCACGCTTAACTTCGGAGTTCTGATGGGATCCGGTGCATTAGTTCTGGTATGATCGCACCCGCCAACTCTTGCGCAATCTATTTATCTAAAGGCTGCCCCTTGTCGCACTTGCGCCTCGAGTTTTAAATGCAAATTCGACTAAATAACGCTTCAAATGATTTATTTCTTAAACCGCAAATAACCGGCTAGTTCAACGATGCCTAGAAAGTGCGACTAGGAAAAAAGATTACACGGAATCAAATAAAAAGGGGTGCAACACGAGGACTTCCCAGGAGGTCACCCATCCTAGTACTACTCTCGCCCAAGCACGCTTAACTTCGGAGTTCTGATGGGATCCGGTGCATTAGTTCTGGTATGATCGCACCCGCCAAGTCTTGCGCAATCTATTTATCTAAAGGCTGCCCCTTGTCGCACTTGCGCCTCGAGTTTTAAATGCAAATTCGACTAAATAACGCTTCAAATGATTTATTTCTTAAACCGCAAATAACCGGCTAGTTCAACGATGCCTAGAAAGTGCGACTAGGAAAAAAGATTACACGGAATCAAATAAAAAGGGGTGCAACACGAGGACTTCCCAGGAGGTCACCCATCCTAGTACTACTCTCGCCCAAGCACGCTTAACTTCGGAGTTCTGATGGGATCCGGTGCATTAGTGCTGGTATGATCGCACCCGCCAACTCTTGCGCAATCTATTTATCTAAAGGCTGCCCCTTGTCGCACTTGCGCCTCGAGTTTTAAATGCAAATTCGACTAAATAACGCTTCAAATGATTTATTTCTTAAACCGCAAATAACCGGCTAGTTCAACGATGCCTAGAAAGTGCGACTAGGAAAAAAGATTACACGGAATCAAATAAAAAGGGGTGCAACACGAGGACTTCCCAGGAGGTCACCCATCCTAGTACTACTCTCGCCCAAGCACGCTTAACTTCGGAGTTCTGATGGGATCCGGTGCATTAGTTCTGGTATGATCGCACCCGCCAACTCTTGCGCAATCTATTTATCTAAAGGCTGCCCCTTGTCGCACTTGCGCCTCGAGTTTTAAATGCAAATTCGACTAAATAACGCTTCAAATGATTTATTTCTTAAACCGCAAATAACCGGCTAGTTCAACGATGCCTAGAAAGTGCGACTAGGAAAAAAGATTACACGGAATCAAATAAAAAGGGGTGCAACACGAGGACTTCCCAGGAGGTCACCCATCCTAGTACTACTCTCGCCCAAGCACGCTTAACTTCGGAGTTCTGATGGGATCCGGTGCATTAGTGCTGGTATGATCGCACCCGCCAACTCTTGCGCAATCTATTTATCTAAAGGCTGCCCCTTGTCGCACTTGCGCCTCGAGTTTTAAATGCAAATTCGACTAAATAACGCTTCAAATGATTTATTTCTTAAACCGCAAATAACCGGCTAGTTCAACGATGCCTAGAAAGTGCGACTAGGAAAAAAGATTACACGGAATCAAATAAAAAGGGGTGCAACACGAGGACTTCCCAGGAGGTCACCCATCCTAGTACTACTCTCGCCCAAGCACGCTTAACTTCGGAGTTCTGATGGGATCCGGTGCATTAGTTCTGGTATGATCGCACCCGCCAACTCTTGCGCAATCTATTTATCTAAAGGCTGCCCCTTGTCGCACTTGCGCCTCGAGTTTTAAATGCAAATTCGACTAAATAACGCTTCAAATGATTTATTTCTTAAACCGCAAATAACCGGCTAGTTCAACGATGCCTAGAAAGTGCGACTAGGAAAAAAGATTACACGGAATCAAATAAAAAGGGGTGCAACACGAGGACTTCCCAGGAGGTCACCCATCCTAGTACTACTCTCGCCCAAGCACGCTTAACTTCGGAGTTCTGATGGGATCCGGTGCATTAGTTCTGGTATGATCGCACCCGCCAATTCTTGCGCAATCTATTTATCTAAAGGCTGCCCCTTGTCGCACTTGCGCCTCGAGTTTTAAATGCAAATTCGACTAAATAACGCTTCAAATGATTTATTTCTTAAACCGCAAATAACCGGCTAGTTCAACGATGCCTAGAAAGTGCGACTAGGAAAAAAGATTACACGGAATCAAATAAAAAGGGGTGCAACACGAGGACTTCCCAGGAGGTCACCCATCCTAGTACTACTCTCGCCCAAGCACGCTTAACTTCGGAGTTCTGATGGGATCCGGTGCATTAGTTCTGGTATGATCGCACCCGCCAATTCTTGCGCAATCTATTTATCTAAAGGCTGCCCCTTGTCGCACTTGCGCCTCGAGTTTTAAATGCAAATTCGACTAAATAACGCTTCAAATGATTTATTTCTTACACGAGGACTTCCCAGGAGGTCACCCATCCTAGTACTACTCTCGCCCAAGCACGCTTAACTTCGGAGTTCTGATGGGATCCGGTGCATTAGTGCTGGTATGATCGCACCCGCCAACTCTTGCGCAATCTATTTATCTAAAGGCTGCCCCTTGTCGCACTTGCGCCTCGAGTTTTAAATGCAAATTCGACTAAATAACGCTTCAAATGATTTATTTCTTAAACCGCAAATAACCGGCTAGTTCAACGATGCCTAGAAAGTGCGACTAGGAAAAAAGATTACACGGAATCAAATAAAAAGGGGTGCAACACGAGGACTTCCCAGGAGGTCACCCATCCTAGTACTACTCTCGCCCAAGCACGCTTAACTTCGGAGTTCTGATGGGATCCGGTGCATTAGTTCTGGTATGATCGCACCCGCCAATTCTTGCGCAATCTATTTATCTAAAGGCTGCCCCTTGTCGCACTTGCGCCTCGAGTTTTAAATGCAAATTCGACTAAATAACGCTTCAAATGATTTATTTCTTAAACCGCAAATAACCGGCTAGTTCAACGATGCCTAGAAAGTGCGACTAGGAAAAAAGATTACACGGAATCAAATAAAAAGGGGTGCAACACGAGGACTTCCCAGGAGGTCACCCATCCTAGTACTACTCTCGCCCAAGCACGCTTAACTTCGGAGTTCTGATGGGATCCGGTGCATTAGTGCTGGTATGATCGCACCCGCCAACTCTTGCGCAATCTATTTATCTAAAGGCTGCCCCTTGTCGCACTTGCGCCTCGAGTTTTAAATGCAAATTCGACTAAATAACGCTTCAATGATTTATTTCTTAAACCGCAAATAACCGGCTAGTTCAACGATGCCTAGAAAGTGCGACTAGGAAAAAAGATTACACGGAATCAAATAAAAAGGGGTGCAACACGAGGACTTCCCAGGAGGTCACCCATCCTAGTACTACTCTCACCCAAGCACGCTTAACTTCGGAGTTCTGATGGGATCCGGTGCATTAGTTCTGGTATGATCGCACCCGCCAACTCTTGCGCAATCTATTTATCTAAAGGCTGCCCCTTGTCGCACTTGCGCCTCGAGTTTTAAATGCAAATTCGACTAAATAACGCTTCAAATGATTTATTTCTTAAACCGCAAATAACCGGCTAGTTCAACGATGCCTAGAAAGTGCGACTAGGAAAAAAGATTACACGGAATCAAATAAAAAGGGGTGCAACACGAGGACTTCCCAGGAGGTCACCCATCCTAGTACTACTCTCGCCCAAGCACGCTTAACTTCGGAGTTCTGATGGGATCCGGTGCATTAGTTCTGGTATGATCGCACCCGCCAATTCTTGCGCAATCTATTTATCTAAAGGCTGCCCCTTGTCGCACTTGCGCCTCGAGTTTTAAATGCAAATTCGACTAAATAACGCTTCAAATGATTTATTTCTTAAACCGCAAATAACCGGCTAGTTCAACGATGCCTAGAAAGTGCGACTAGGAAAAAAGATTACACGGAATCAAATAAAAAGGGGTGCAACACGAGGACTTCCCAGGAGGTCACCCATCCTAGTACTACTCTCGCCCAAGCACGCTTAACTTCGGAGTTCTGATGGGATCCGGTGCATTAGTGCTGGTATGATCGCACCCGCCAACTCTTGCGCAATCTATTTATCTAAAGGCTGCCCCTTGTCGCACTTGCGCCTCGAGTTTTAAATGCAAATTCGACTAAATAACGCTTCAAATGATTTATTTCTTAAACCGCAAATAACCGGCTAGTTCAACGATGCCTAGAAAGTGCGACTAGGAAAAAAGATTACACGGAATCAAATAAAAAGGGGTGCAACACGAGGACTTCCCAGGAGGTCACCCATCCTAGTACTACTCTCGCCCAAGCACGCTTAACTTCGGAGTTCTGATGGGATCCGGTGCATTAGTTCTGGTATGATCGCACCCGCCAATTCTTGCGCAATCTATTTATCTAAAGGCTGCCCCTTGTCGCACTTGCGCCTCGAGTTTTAAATGCAAATTCGACTAAATAACGCTTCAAATGATTTATTTCTTAAACCGCAAATAACCGGCTAGTTCAACGATGCCTAGAAAGTGCGACTAGGAAAAAAGATTACACGGAATCAAATAAAAAGGGGTGCAACACGAGGACTTCCCAGGAGGTCACCCATCCTAGTACTACTCTCGCCCAAGCACGCTTAACTTCGGAGTTCTGATGGGATCCGGTGCATTAGTTCTGGTATGATCGCACCCGCCAATTCTTGCGCAATCTATTTATCTAAAGGCTGCCCCTTGTCGCACTTGCGCCTCGAGTTTTAAATGCAAATTCGACTAAATAACGCTTCAAATGATTTATTTCTTAAACCGCAAATAACCGGCTAGTTCAACGATGCCTAGAAAGTGCGACTAGGAAAAAAGATTACACGGAATCAAATAAAAAGGGGTGCAACACGAGGACTTCCCAGGAGGTCACCCATCCTAGTACTACTCTCGCCCAAGCACGCTTAACTTCGGAGTTCTGATGGGATCCGGTGCATTAGTTCTGGTATGATCGCACCCGCCAATTCTTGCGCAATCTATTTATCTAAAGGCTGCCCCTTGTCGCACTTGCGCCTCGAGTTTTAAATGCAAATTCGACTAAATAACGCTTCAAATGATTTATTTCTTACACGAGGACTTCCCAGGAGGTCACCCATCCTAGTACTACTCTCGCCCAAGCACGCTTAACTTCGGAGTTCTGATGGGATCCGGTGCATTAGTGCTGGTATGATCGCACCCGCCAACTCTTGCGCAATCTATTTATCTAAAGGCTGCCCCTTGTCGCACTTGCGCCTCGAGTTTTAAATGCAAATTCGACTAAATAACGCTTCAAATGATTTATTTCTTAAACCGCAAATAACCGGCTAGTTCAACGATGCCTAGAAAGTGCGACTAGGAAAAAAGATTACACGGAATCAAATAAAAAGGGGTGCAACACGAGGACTTCCCAGGAGGTCACCCATCCTAGTACTACTCTCGCCCAAGCACGCTTAACTTCGGAGTTCTGATGGGATCCGGTGCATTAGTTCTGGTATGATCGCACCCGCCAATTCTTGCGCAATCTATTTATCTAAAGGCTGCCCCTTGTCGCACTTGCGCCTCGAGTTTTAAATGCAAATTCGACTAAATAACGCTTCAAATGATTTATTTCTTAAACCGCAAATAACCGGCTAGTTCAACGATGCCTAGAAAGTGCGACTAGGAAAAAAGATTACACGGAATCAAATAAAAAGGGGTGCAACACGAGGACTTCCCAGGAGGTCACCCATCCTAGTACTACTCTCGCCCAAGCACGCTTAACTTCGGAGTTCTGATGGGATCCGGTGCATTAGTGCTGGTATGATCGCACCCGCCAACTCTTGCGCAATCTATTTATCTAAAGGCTGCCCCTTGTCGCACTTGCGCCTCGAGTTTTAAATGCAAATTCGACTAAATAACGCTTCAATGATTTATTTCTTAAACCGCAAATAACCGGCTAGTTCAACGATGCCTAGAAAGTGCGACTAGGAAAAAAGATTACACGGAATCAAATAAAAAGGGGTGCAACACGAGGACTTCCCAGGAGGTCACCCATCCTAGTACTACTCTCACCCAAGCACGCTTAACTTCGGAGTTCTGATGGGATCCGGTGCATTAGTTCTGGTATGATCGCACCCGCCAACTCTTGCGCAATCTATTTATCTAAAGGCTGCCCCTTGTCGCACTTGCGCCTCGAGTTTTAAATGCAAATTCGACTAAATAACGCTTCAAATGATTTATTTCTTAAACCGCAAATAACCGGCTAGTTCAACGATGCCTAGAAAGTGCGACTAGGAAAAAAGATTACACGGAATCAAATAAAAAGGGGTGCAACACGAGGACTTCCCAGGAGGTCACCCATCCTAGTACTACTCTCGCCCAAGCACGCTTAACTTCGGAGTTCTGATGGGATCCGGTGCATTAGTTCTGGTATGATCGCACCCGCCAAGTCTTGCGCAATCTATTTATCTAAAGGCTGCCCCTTGTCGCACTTGCGCCTCGAGTTTTAAATGCAAATTCGACTAAATAACGCTTCAAATGATTTATTTCTTAAACCGCAAATAACCGGCTAGTTCAACGATGCCTAGAAAGTGCGACTAGGAAAAAAGATTACACGGAATCAAATAAAAAGGGGTGCAACACGAGGACTTCCCAGGAGGTCACCCATCCTAGTACTACTCTCGCCCAAGCACGCTTAACTTCGGAGTTCTGATGGGATCCGGTGCATTAGTGCTGGTATGATCGCACCCGCCAACTCTTGCGCAATCTATTTATCTAAAGGCTGCCCCTTGTCGCACTTGCGCCTCGAGTTTTAAATGCAAATTCGACTAAATAACGCTTCAAATGATTTATTTCTTAAACCGCAAATAACCGGCTAGTTCAACGATGCCTAGAAAGTGCGACTAGGAAAAAAGATTACACGGAATCAAATAAAAAGGGGTGCAACACGAGGACTTCCCAGGAGGTCACCCATCCTAGTACTACTCTCGCCCAAGCACGCTTAACTTCGGAGTTCTGATGGGATCCGGTGCATTAGTTCTGGTATGATCGCACCCGCCAATTCTTGCGCAATCTATTTATCTAAAGGCTGCCCCTTGTCGCACTTGCGCCTCGAGTTTTAAATGCAAATTCGACTAAATAACGCTTCAAATGATTTATTTCTTAAACCGCAAATAACCGGCTAGTTCAACGATGCCTAGAAAGTGCGACTAGGAAAAAAGATTACACGGAATCAAATAAAAAGGGGTGCAACACGAGGACTTCCCAGGAGGTCACCCATCCTAGTACTACTCTCGCCCAAGCACGCTTAACTTCGGAGTTCTGATGGGATCCGGTGCATTAGTGCTGGTATGATCGCACCCGCCAACTCTTGCGCAATCTATTTATCTAAAGGCTGCCCCTTGTCGCACTTGCGCCTCGAGTTTTAAATGCAAATTCGACTAAATAACGCTTCAAATGATTTATTTCTTAAACCGCAAATAACCGGCTAGTTCAACGATGCCTAGAAAGTGCGACTAGGAAAAAAGATTACACGGAATCAAATAAAAAGGGGTGCAACACGAGGACTTCCCAGGAGGTCACCCATCCTAGTACTACTCTCGCCCAAGCACGCTTAACTTCGGAGTTCTGATGGGATCCGGTGCATTAGTTCTGGTATGATCGCACCCGCCAATTCTTGCGCAATCTATTTATCTAAAGGCTGCCCCTTGTCGCACTTGCGCCTCGAGTTTTAAATGCAAATTCGACTAAATAACGCTTCAAATGATTTATTTCTTAAACCGCAAATAACCGGCTAGTTCAACGATGCCTAGAAAGTGCGACTAGGAAAAAAGATTACACGGAATCAAATAAAAAGGGGTGCAACACGAGGACTTCCCAGGAGGTCACCCATCCTAGTACTACTCTCGCCCAAGCACGCTTAACTTCGGAGTTCTGATGGGATCCGGTGCATTAGTTCTGGTATGATCGCACCCGCCAATTCTTGCGCAATCTATTTATCTAAAGGCTGCCCCTTGTCGCACTTGCGCCTCGAGTTTTAAATGCAAATTCGACTAAATAACGCTTCAAATGATTTATTTCTTAAACCGCAAATAACCGGCTAGTTCAACGATGCCTAGAAAGTGCGACTAGGAAAAAAGATTACACGGAATCAAATAAAAAGGGGTGCAACACGAGGACTTCCCAGGAGGTCACCCATCCTAGTACTACTCTCGCCCAAGCACGCTTAACTTCGGAGTTCTGATGGGATCCGGTGCATTAGTTCTGGTATGATCGCACCCGCCAATTCTTGCGCAATCTATTTATCTAAAGGCTGCCCCTTGTCGCACTTGCGCCTCGAGTTTTAAATGCAAATTCGACTAAATAACGCTTCAAATGATTTATTTCTTACACGAGGACTTCCCAGGAGGTCACCCATCCTAGTACTACTCTCGCCCAAGCACGCTTAACTTCGGAGTTCTGATGGGATCCGGTGCATTAGTGCTGGTATGATCGCACCCGCCAACTCTTGCGCAATCTATTTATCTAAAGGCTGCCCCTTGTCGCACTTGCGCCTCGAGTTTTAAATGCAAATTCGACTAAATAACGCTTCAAATGATTTATTTCTTAAACCGCAAATAACCGGCTAGTTCAACGATGCCTAGAAAGTGCGACTAGGAAAAAAGATTACACGGAATCAAATAAAAAGGGGTGCAACACGAGGACTTCCCAGGAGGTCACCCATCCTAGTACTACTCTCGCCCAAGCACGCTTAACTTCGGAGTTCTGATGGGATCCGGTGCATTAGTTCTGGTATGATCGCACCCGCCAATTCTTGCGCAATCTATTTATCTAAAGGCTGCCCCTTGTCGCACTTGCGCCTCGAGTTTTAAATGCAAATTCGACTAAATAACGCTTCAAATGATTTATTTCTTAAACCGCAAATAACCGGCTAGTTCAACGATGCCTAGAAAGTGCGACTAGGAAAAAAGATTACACGGAATCAAATAAAAAGGGGTGCAACACGAGGACTTCCCAGGAGGTCACCCATCCTAGTACTACTCTCGCCCAAGCACGCTTAACTTCGGAGTTCTGATGGGATCCGGTGCATTAGTGCTGGTATGATCGCACCCGCCAACTCTTGCGCAATCTATTTATCTAAAGGCTGCCCCTTGTCGCACTTGCGCCTCGAGTTTTAAATGCAAATTCGACTAAATAACGCTTCAATGATTTATTTCTTAAACCGCAAATAACCGGCTAGTTCAACGATGCCTAGAAAGTGCGACTAGGAAAAAAGATTACACGGAATCAAATAAAAAGGGGTGCAACACGAGGACTTCCCAGGAGGTCACCCATCCTAGTACTACTCTCACCCAAGCACGCTTAACTTCGGAGTTCTGATGGGATCCGGTGCATTAGTTCTGGTATGATCGCACCCGCCAACTCTTGCGCAATCTATTTATCTAAAGGCTGCCCCTTGTCGCACTTGCGCCTCGAGTTTTAAATGCAAATTCGACTAAATAACGCTTCAAATGATTTATTTCTTAAACCGCAAATAACCGGCTAGTTCAACGATGCCTAGAAAGTGCGACTAGGAAAAAAGATTACACGGAATCAAATAAAAAGGGGTGCAACACGAGGACTTCCCAGGAGGTCACCCATCCTAGTACTACTCTCGCCCAAGCACGCTTAACTTCGGAGTTCTGATGGGATCCGGTGCATTAGTTCTGGTATGATCGCACCCGCCAATTCTTGCGCAATCTATTTATCTAAAGGCTGCCCCTTGTCGCACTTGCGCCTCGAGTTTTAAATGCAAATTCGACTAAATAACGCTTCAAATGATTTATTTCTTAAACCGCAAATAACCGGCTAGTTCAACGATGCCTAGAAAGTGCGACTAGGAAAAAAGATTACACGGAATCAAATAAAAAGGGGTGCAACACGAGGACTTCCCAGGAGGTCACCCATCCTAGTACTACTCTCGCCCAAGCACGCTTAACTTCGGAGTTCTGATGGGATCCGGTGCATTAGTGCTGGTATGATCGCACCCGCCAACTCTTGCGCAATCTATTTATCTAAAGGCTGCCCCTTGTCGCACTTGCGCCTCGAGTTTTAAATGCAAATTCGACTAAATAACGCTTCAAATGATTTATTTCTTAAACCGCAAATAACCGGCTAGTTCAACGATGCCTAGAAAGTGCGACTAGGAAAAAAGATTACACGGAATCAAATAAAAAGGGGTGCAACACGAGGACTTCCCAGGAGGTCACCCATCCTAGTACTACTCTCGCCCAAGCACGCTTAACTTCGGAGTTCTGATGGGATCCGGTGCATTAGTTCTGGTATGATCGCACCCGCCAATTCTTGCGCAATCTATTTATCTAAAGGCTGCCCCTTGTCGCACTTGCGCCTCGAGTTTTAAATGCAAATTCGACTAAATAACGCTTCAAATGATTTATTTCTTAAACCGCAAATAACCGGCTAGTTCAACGATGCCTAGAAAGTGCGACTAGGAAAAAAGATTACACGGAATCAAATAAAAAGGGGTGCAACACGAGGACTTCCCAGGAGGTCACCCATCCTAGTACTACTCTCGCCCAAGCACGCTTAACTTCGGAGTTCTGATGGGATCCGGTGCATTAGTGCTGGTATGATCGCACCCGCCAACTCTTGCGCAATCTATTTATCTAAAGGCTGCCCCTTGTCGCACTTGCGCCTCGAGTTTTAAATGCAAATTCGACTAAATAACGCTTCAATGATTTATTTCTTAAACCGCAAATAACCGGCTAGTTCAACGATGCCTAGAAAGTGCGACTAGGAAAAAAGATTACACGGAATCAAATAAAAAGGGGTGCAACACGAGGACTTCCCAGGAGGTCACCCATCCTAGTACTACTCTCACCCAAGCACGCTTAACTTCGGAGTTCTGATGGGATCCGGTGCATTAGTTCTGGTATGATCGCACCCGCCAACTCTTGCGCAATCTATTTATCTAAAGGCTGCCCCTTGTCGCACTTGCGCCTCGAGTTTTAAATGCAAATTCGACTAAATAACGCTTCAAATGATTTATTTCTTAAACCGCAAATAACCGGCTAGTTCAACGATGCCTAGAAAGTGCGACTAGGAAAAAAGATTACACGGAATCAAATAAAAAGGGGTGCAACACGAGGACTTCCCAGGAGGTCACCCATCCTAGTACTACTCTCGCCCAAGCACGCTTAACTTCGGAGTTCTGATGGGATCCGGTGCATTAGTTCTGGTATGATCGCACCCGCCAAGTCTTGCGCAATCTATTTATCTAAAGGCTGCCCCTTGTCGCACTTGCGCCTCGAGTTTTAAATGCAAATTCGACTAAATAACGCTTCAAATGATTTATTTCTTAAACCGCAAATAACCGGCTAGTTCAACGATGCCTAGAAAGTGCGACTAGGAAAAAAGATTACACGGAATCAAATAAAAAGGGGTGCAACACGAGGACTTCCCAGGAGGTCACCCATCCTAGTACTACTCTCGCCCAAGCACGCTTAACTTCGGAGTTCTGATGGGATCCGGTGCATTAGTGCTGGTATGATCGCACCCGCCAACTCTTGCGCAATCTATTTATCTAAAGGCTGCCCCTTGTCGCACTTGCGCCTCGAGTTTTAAATGCAAATTCGACTAAATAACGCTTCAAATGATTTATTTCTTAAACCGCAAATAACCGGCTAGTTCAACGATGCCTAGAAAGTGCGACTAGGAAAAAAGATTACACGGAATCAAATAAAAAGGGGTGCAACACGAGGACTTCCCAGGAGGTCACCCATCCTAGTACTACTCTCGCCCAAGCACGCTTAACTTCGGAGTTCTGATGGGATCCGGTGCATTAGTTCTGGTATGATCGCACCCGCCAATTCTTGCGCAATCTATTTATCTAAAGGCTGCCCCTTGTCGCACTTGCGCCTCGAGTTTTAAATGCAAATTCGACTAAATAACGCTTCAAATGATTTATTTCTTAAACCGCAAATAACCGGCTAGTTCAACGATGCCTAGAAAGTGCGACTAGGAAAAAAGATTACACGGAATCAAATAAAAAGGGGTGCAACACGAGGACTTCCCAGGAGGTCACCCATCCTAGTACTACTCTCGCCCAAGCACGCTTAACTTCGGAGTTCTGATGGGATCCGGTGCATTAGTGCTGGTATGATCGCACCCGCCAACTCTTGCGCAATCTATTTATCTAAAGGCTGCCCCTTGTCGCACTTGCGCCTCGAGTTTTAAATGCAAATTCGACTAAATAACGCTTCAAATGATTTATTTCTTAAACCGCAAATAACCGGCTAGTTCAACGATGCCTAGAAAGTGCGACTAGGAAAAAAGATTACACGGAATCAAATAAAAAGGGGTGCAACACGAGGACTTCCCAGGAGGTCACCCATCCTAGTACTACTCTCGCCCAAGCACGCTTAACTTCGGAGTTCTGATGGGATCCGGTGCATTAGTTCTGGTATGATCGCACCCGCCAATTCTTGCGCAATCTATTTATCTAAAGGCTGCCCCTTGTCGCACTTGCGCCTCGAGTTTTAAATGCAAATTCGACTAAATAACGCTTCAAATGATTTATTTCTTAAACCGCAAATAACCGGCTAGTTCAACGATGCCTAGAAAGTGCGACTAGGAAAAAAGATTACACGGAATCAAATAAAAAGGGGTGCAACACGAGGACTTCCCAGGAGGTCACCCATCCTAGTACTACTCTCGCCCAAGCACGCTTAACTTCGGAGTTCTGATGGGATCCGGTGCATTAGTTCTGGTATGATCGCACCCGCCAATTCTTGCGCAATCTATTTATCTAAAGGCTGCCCCTTGTCGCACTTGCGCCTCGAGTTTTAAATGCAAATTCGACTAAATAACGCTTCAAATGATTTATTTCTTAAACCGCAAATAACCGGCTAGTTCAACGATGCCTAGAAAGTGCGACTAGGAAAAAAGATTACACGGAATCAAATAAAAAGGGGTGCAACACGAGGACTTCCCAGGAGGTCACCCATCCTAGTACTACTCTCGCCCAAGCACGCTTAACTTCGGAGTTCTGATGGGATCCGGTGCATTAGTTCTGGTATGATCGCACCCGCCAATTCTTGCGCAATCTATTTATCTAAAGGCTGCCCCTTGTCGCACTTGCGCCTCGAGTTTTAAATGCAAATTCGACTAAATAACGCTTCAAATGATTTATTTCTTAAACCGCAAATAACCGGCTAGTTCAACGATGCCTAGAAAGTGCGACTAGGAAAAAAGATTACACGGAATCAAATAAAAAGGGGTGCAACACGAGGACTTCCCAGGAGGTCACCCATCCTAGTACTACTCTCGCCCAAGCACGCTTAACTTCGGAGTTCTGATGGGATCCGGTGCATTAGTTCTGGTATGATCGCACCCGCCAATTCTTGCGCAATCTATTTATCTAAAGGCTGCCCCTTGTCGCACTTGCGCCTCGAGTTTTAAATGCAAATTCGACTAAATAACGCTTCAAATGATTTATTTCTTAAACCGCAAATAACCGGCTAGTTCAACGATGCCTAGAAAGTGCGACTAGGAAAAAAGATTACACGGAATCAAATAAAAAGGGGTGCAACACGAGGACTTCCCAGGAGGTCACCCATCCTAGTACTACTCTCGCCCAAGCACGCTTAACTTCGGAGTTCTGATGGGATCCGGTGCATTAGTTCTGGTATGATCGCACCCGCCAATTCTTGCGCAATCTATTTATCTAAAGGCTGCCCCTTGTCGCACTTGCGCCTCGAGTTTTAAATGCAAATTCGACTAAATAACGCTTCAAATGATTTATTTCTTACACGAGGACTTCCCAGGAGGTCACCCATCCTAGTACTACTCTCGCCCAAGCACGCTTAACTTCGGAGTTCTGATGGGATCCGGTGCATTAGTGCTGGTATGATCGCACCCGCCAACTCTTGCGCAATCTATTTATCTAAAGGCTGCCCCTTGTCGCACTTGCGCCTCGAGTTTTAAATGCAAATTCGACTAAATAACGCTTCAAATGATTTATTTCTTAAACCGCAAATAACCGGCTAGTTCAACGATGCCTAGAAAGTGCGACTAGGAAAAAAGATTACACGGAATCAAATAAAAAGGGGTGCAACACGAGGACTTCCCAGGAGGTCACCCATCCTAGTACTACTCTCGCCCAAGCACGCTTAACTTCGGAGTTCTGATGGGATCCGGTGCATTAGTTCTGGTATGATCGCACCCGCCAATTCTTGCGCAATCTATTTATCTAAAGGCTGCCCCTTGTCGCACTTGCGCCTCGAGTTTTAAATGCAAATTCGACTAAATAACGCTTCAAATGATTTATTTCTTAAACCGCAAATAACCGGCTAGTTCAACGATGCCTAGAAAGTGCGACTAGGAAAAAAGATTACACGGAATCAAATAAAAAGGGGTGCAACACGAGGACTTCCCAGGAGGTCACCCATCCTAGTACTACTCTCGCCCAAGCACGCTTAACTTCGGAGTTCTGATGGGATCCGGTGCATTAGTGCTGGTATGATCGCACCCGCCAACTCTTGCGCAATCTATTTATCTAAAGGCTGCCCCTTGTCGCACTTGCGCCTCGAGTTTTAAATGCAAATTCGACTAAATAACGCTTCAATGATTTATTTCTTAAACCGCAAATAACCGGCTAGTTCAACGATGCCTAGAAAGTGCGACTAGGAAAAAAGATTACACGGAATCAAATAAAAAGGGGTGCAACACGAGGACTTCCCAGGAGGTCACCCATCCTAGTACTACTCTCACCCAAGCACGCTTAACTTCGGAGTTCTGATGGGATCCGGTGCATTAGTTCTGGTATGATCGCACCCGCCAACTCTTGCGCAATCTATTTATCTAAAGGCTGCCCCTTGTCGCACTTGCGCCTCGAGTTTTAAATGCAAATTCGACTAAATAACGCTTCAAATGATTTATTTCTTAAACCGCAAATAACCGGCTAGTTCAACGATGCCTAGAAAGTGCGACTAGGAAAAAAGATTACACGGAATCAAATAAAAAGGGGTGCAACACGAGGACTTCCCAGGAGGTCACCCATCCTAGTACTACTCTCGCCCAAGCACGCTTAACTTCGGAGTTCTGATGGGATCCGGTGCATTAGTTCTGGTATGATCGCACCCGCCAAGTCTTGCGCAATCTATTTATCTAAAGGCTGCCCCTTGTCGCACTTGCGCCTCGAGTTTTAAATGCAAATTCGACTAAATAACGCTTCAAATGATTTATTTCTTAAACCGCAAATAACCGGCTAGTTCAACGATGCCTAGAAAGTGCGACTAGGAAAAAAGATTACACGGAATCAAATAAAAAGGGGTGCAACACGAGGACTTCCCAGGAGGTCACCCATCCTAGTACTACTCTCGCCCAAGCACGCTTAACTTCGGAGTTCTGATGGGATCCGGTGCATTAGTGCTGGTATGATCGCACCCGCCAACTCTTGCGCAATCTATTTATCTAAAGGCTGCCCCTTGTCGCACTTGCGCCTCGAGTTTTAAATGCAAATTCGACTAAATAACGCTTCAAATGATTTATTTCTTAAACCGCAAATAACCGGCTAGTTCAACGATGCCTAGAAAGTGCGACTAGGAAAAAAGATTACACGGAATCAAATAAAAAGGGGTGCAACACGAGGACTTCCCAGGAGGTCACCCATCCTAGTACTACTCTCGCCCAAGCACGCTTAACTTCGGAGTTCTGATGGGATCCGGTGCATTAGTTCTGGTATGATCGCACCCGCCAATTCTTGCGCAATCTATTTATCTAAAGGCTGCCCCTTGTCGCACTTGCGCCTCGAGTTTTAAATGCAAATTCGACTAAATAACGCTTCAAATGATTTATTTCTTAAACCGCAAATAACCGGCTAGTTCAACGATGCCTAGAAAGTGCGACTAGGAAAAAAGATTACACGGAATCAAATAAAAAGGGGTGCAACACGAGGACTTCCCAGGAGGTCACCCATCCTAGTACTACTCTCGCCCAAGCACGCTTAACTTCGGAGTTCTGATGGGATCCGGTGCATTAGTGCTGGTATGATCGCACCCGCCAACTCTTGCGCAATCTATTTATCTAAAGGCTGCCCCTTGTCGCACTTGCGCCTCGAGTTTTAAATGCAAATTCGACTAAATAACGCTTCAAATGATTTATTTCTTAAACCGCAAATAACCGGCTAGTTCAACGATGCCTAGAAAGTGCGACTAGGAAAAAAGATTACACGGAATCAAATAAAAAGGGGTGCAACACGAGGACTTCCCAGGAGGTCACCCATCCTAGTACTACTCTCGCCCAAGCACGCTTAACTTCGGAGTTCTGATGGGATCCGGTGCATTAGTTCTGGTATGATCGCACCCGCCAATTCTTGCGCAATCTATTTATCTAAAGGCTGCCCCTTGTCGCACTTGCGCCTCGAGTTTTAAATGCAAATTCGACTAAATAACGCTTCAAATGATTTATTTCTTAAACCGCAAATAACCGGCTAGTTCAACGATGCCTAGAAAGTGCGACTAGGAAAAAAGATTACACGGAATCAAATAAAAAGGGGTGCAACACGAGGACTTCCCAGGAGGTCACCCATCCTAGTACTACTCTCGCCCAAGCACGCTTAACTTCGGAGTTCTGATGGGATCCGGTGCATTAGTTCTGGTATGATCGCACCCGCCAATTCTTGCGCAATCTATTTATCTAAAGGCTGCCCCTTGTCGCACTTGCGCCTCGAGTTTTAAATGCAAATTCGACTAAATAACGCTTCAAATGATTTATTTCTTAAACCGCAAATAACCGGCTAGTTCAACGATGCCTAGAAAGTGCGACTAGGAAAAAAGATTACACGGAATCAAATAAAAAGGGGTGCAACACGAGGACTTCCCAGGAGGTCACCCATCCTAGTACTACTCTCGCCCAAGCACGCTTAACTTCGGAGTTCTGATGGGATCCGGTGCATTAGTTCTGGTATGATCGCACCCGCCAATTCTTGCGCAATCTATTTATCTAAAGGCTGCCCCTTGTCGCACTTGCGCCTCGAGTTTTAAATGCAAATTCGACTAAATAACGCTTCAAATGATTTATTTCTTACACGAGGACTTCCCAGGAGGTCACCCATCCTAGTACTACTCTCGCCCAAGCACGCTTAACTTCGGAGTTCTGATGGGATCCGGTGCATTAGTGCTGGTATGATCGCACCCGCCAACTCTTGCGCAATCTATTTATCTAAAGGCTGCCCCTTGTCGCACTTGCGCCTCGAGTTTTAAATGCAAATTCGACTAAATAACGCTTCAAATGATTTATTTCTTAAACCGCAAATAACCGGCTAGTTCAACGATGCCTAGAAAGTGCGACTAGGAAAAAAGATTACACGGAATCAAATAAAAAGGGGTGCAACACGAGGACTTCCCAGGAGGTCACCCATCCTAGTACTACTCTCGCCCAAGCACGCTTAACTTCGGAGTTCTGATGGGATCCGGTGCATTAGTTCTGGTATGATCGCACCCGCCAATTCTTGCGCAATCTATTTATCTAAAGGCTGCCCCTTGTCGCACTTGCGCCTCGAGTTTTAAATGCAAATTCGACTAAATAACGCTTCAAATGATTTATTTCTTAAACCGCAAATAACCGGCTAGTTCAACGATGCCTAGAAAGTGCGACTAGGAAAAAAGATTACACGGAATCAAATAAAAAGGGGTGCAACACGAGGACTTCCCAGGAGGTCACCCATCCTAGTACTACTCTCGCCCAAGCACGCTTAACTTCGGAGTTCTGATGGGATCCGGTGCATTAGTGCTGGTATGATCGCACCCGCCAACTCTTGCGCAATCTATTTATCTAAAGGCTGCCCCTTGTCGCACTTGCGCCTCGAGTTTTAAATGCAAATTCGACTAAATAACGCTTCAATGATTTATTTCTTAAACCGCAAATAACCGGCTAGTTCAACGATGCCTAGAAAGTGCGACTAGGAAAAAAGATTACACGGAATCAAATAAAAAGGGGTGCAACACGAGGACTTCCCAGGAGGTCACCCATCCTAGTACTACTCTCACCCAAGCACGCTTAACTTCGGAGTTCTGATGGGATCCGGTGCATTAGTTCTGGTATGATCGCACCCGCCAACTCTTGCGCAATCTATTTATCTAAAGGCTGCCCCTTGTCGCACTTGCGCCTCGAGTTTTAAATGCAAATTCGACTAAATAACGCTTCAAATGATTTATTTCTTAAACCGCAAATAACCGGCTAGTTCAACGATGCCTAGAAAGTGCGACTAGGAAAAAAGATTACACGGAATCAAATAAAAAGGGGTGCAACACGAGGACTTCCCAGGAGGTCACCCATCCTAGTACTACTCTCGCCCAAGCACGCTTAACTTCGGAGTTCTGATGGGATCCGGTGCATTAGTTCTGGTATGATCGCACCCGCCAATTCTTGCGCAATCTATTTATCTAAAGGCTGCCCCTTGTCGCACTTGCGCCTCGAGTTTTAAATGCAAATTCGACTAAATAACGCTTCAAATGATTTATTTCTTAAACCGCAAATAACCGGCTAGTTCAACGATGCCTAGAAAGTGCGACTAGGAAAAAAGATTACACGGAATCAAATAAAAAGGGGTGCAACACGAGGACTTCCCAGGAGGTCACCCATCCTAGTACTACTCTCGCCCAAGCACGCTTAACTTCGGAGTTCTGATGGGATCCGGTGCATTAGTGCTGGTATGATCGCACCCGCCAACTCTTGCGCAATCTATTTATCTAAAGGCTGCCCCTTGTCGCACTTGCGCCTCGAGTTTTAAATGCAAATTCGACTAAATAACGCTTCAAATGATTTATTTCTTAAACCGCAAATAACCGGCTAGTTCAACGATGCCTAGAAAGTGCGACTAGGAAAAAAGATTACACGGAATCAAATAAAAAGGGGTGCAACACGAGGACTTCCCAGGAGGTCACCCATCCTAGTACTACTCTCGCCCAAGCACGCTTAACTTCGGAGTTCTGATGGGATCCGGTGCATTAGTTCTGGTATGATCGCACCCGCCAATTCTTGCGCAATCTATTTATCTAAAGGCTGCCCCTTGTCGCACTTGCGCCTCGAGTTTTAAATGCAAATTCGACTAAATAACGCTTCAAATGATTTATTTCTTAAACCGCAAATAACCGGCTAGTTCAACGATGCCTAGAAAGTGCGACTAGGAAAAAAGATTACACGGAATCAAATAAAAAGGGGTGCAACACGAGGACTTCCCAGGAGGTCACCCATCCTAGTACTACTCTCGCCCAAGCACGCTTAACTTCGGAGTTCTGATGGGATCCGGTGCATTAGTGCTGGTATGATCGCACCCGCCAACTCTTGCGCAATCTATTTATCTAAAGGCTGCCCCTTGTCGCACTTGCGCCTCGAGTTTTAAATGCAAATTCGACTAAATAACGCTTCAATGATTTATTTCTTAAACCGCAAATAACCGGCTAGTTCAACGATGCCTAGAAAGTGCGACTAGGAAAAAAGATTACACGGAATCAAATAAAAAGGGGTGCAACACGAGGACTTCCCAGGAGGTCACCCATCCTAGTACTACTCTCACCCAAGCACGCTTAACTTCGGAGTTCTGATGGGATCCGGTGCATTAGTTCTGGTATGATCGCACCCGCCAACTCTTGCGCAATCTATTTATCTAAAGGCTGCCCCTTGTCGCACTTGCGCCTCGAGTTTTAAATGCAAATTCGACTAAATAACGCTTCAAATGATTTATTTCTTAAACCGCAAATAACCGGCTAGTTCAACGATGCCTAGAAAGTGCGACTAGGAAAAAAGATTACACGGAATCAAATAAAAAGGGGTGCAACACGAGGACTTCCCAGGAGGTCACCCATCCTAGTACTACTCTCGCCCAAGCACGCTTAACTTCGGAGTTCTGATGGGATCCGGTGCATTAGTTCTGGTATGATCGCACCCGCCAAGTCTTGCGCAATCTATTTATCTAAAGGCTGCCCCTTGTCGCACTTGCGCCTCGAGTTTTAAATGCAAATTCGACTAAATAACGCTTCAAATGATTTATTTCTTAAACCGCAAATAACCGGCTAGTTCAACGATGCCTAGAAAGTGCGACTAGGAAAAAAGATTACACGGAATCAAATAAAAAGGGGTGCAACACGAGGACTTCCCAGGAGGTCACCCATCCTAGTACTACTCTCGCCCAAGCACGCTTAACTTCGGAGTTCTGATGGGATCCGGTGCATTAGTGCTGGTATGATCGCACCCGCCAACTCTTGCGCAATCTATTTATCTAAAGGCTGCCCCTTGTCGCACTTGCGCCTCGAGTTTTAAATGCAAATTCGACTAAATAACGCTTCAAATGATTTATTTCTTAAACCGCAAATAACCGGCTAGTTCAACGATGCCTAGAAAGTGCGACTAGGAAAAAAGATTACACGGAATCAAATAAAAAGGGGTGCAACACGAGGACTTCCCAGGAGGTCACCCATCCTAGTACTACTCTCGCCCAAGCACGCTTAACTTCGGAGTTCTGATGGGATCCGGTGCATTAGTTCTGGTATGATCGCACCCGCCAATTCTTGCGCAATCTATTTATCTAAAGGCTGCCCCTTGTCGCACTTGCGCCTCGAGTTTTAAATGCAAATTCGACTAAATAACGCTTCAAATGATTTATTTCTTAAACCGCAAATAACCGGCTAGTTCAACGATGCCTAGAAAGTGCGACTAGGAAAAAAGATTACACGGAATCAAATAAAAAGGGGTGCAACACGAGGACTTCCCAGGAGGTCACCCATCCTAGTACTACTCTCGCCCAAGCACGCTTAACTTCGGAGTTCTGATGGGATCCGGTGCATTAGTGCTGGTATGATCGCACCCGCCAACTCTTGCGCAATCTATTTATCTAAAGGCTGCCCCTTGTCGCACTTGCGCCTCGAGTTTTAAATGCAAATTCGACTAAATAACGCTTCAAATGATTTATTTCTTAAACCGCAAATAACCGGCTAGTTCAACGATGCCTAGAAAGTGCGACTAGGAAAAAAGATTACACGGAATCAAATAAAAAGGGGTGCAACACGAGGACTTCCCAGGAGGTCACCCATCCTAGTACTACTCTCGCCCAAGCACGCTTAACTTCGGAGTTCTGATGGGATCCGGTGCATTAGTTCTGGTATGATCGCACCCGCCAATTCTTGCGCAATCTATTTATCTAAAGGCTGCCCCTTGTCGCACTTGCGCCTCGAGTTTTAAATGCAAATTCGACTAAATAACGCTTCAAATGATTTATTTCTTAAACCGCAAATAACCGGCTAGTTCAACGATGCCTAGAAAGTGCGACTAGGAAAAAAGATTACACGGAATCAAATAAAAAGGGGTGCAACACGAGGACTTCCCAGGAGGTCACCCATCCTAGTACTACTCTCGCCCAAGCACGCTTAACTTCGGAGTTCTGATGGGATCCGGTGCATTAGTTCTGGTATGATCGCACCCGCCAATTCTTGCGCAATCTATTTATCTAAAGGCTGCCCCTTGTCGCACTTGCGCCTCGAGTTTTAAATGCAAATTCGACTAAATAACGCTTCAAATGATTTATTTCTTAAACCGCAAATAACCGGCTAGTTCAACGATGCCTAGAAAGTGCGACTAGGAAAAAAGATTACACGGAATCAAATAAAAAGGGGTGCAACACGAGGACTTCCCAGGAGGTCACCCATCCTAGTACTACTCTCGCCCAAGCACGCTTAACTTCGGAGTTCTGATGGGATCCGGTGCATTAGTTCTGGTATGATCGCACCCGCCAATTCTTGCGCAATCTATTTATCTAAAGGCTGCCCCTTGTCGCACTTGCGCCTCGAGTTTTAAATGCAAATTCGACTAAATAACGCTTCAAATGATTTATTTCTTACACGAGGACTTCCCAGGAGGTCACCCATCCTAGTACTACTCTCGCCCAAGCACGCTTAACTTCGGAGTTCTGATGGGATCCGGTGCATTAGTGCTGGTATGATCGCACCCGCCAACTCTTGCGCAATCTATTTATCTAAAGGCTGCCCCTTGTCGCACTTGCGCCTCGAGTTTTAAATGCAAATTCGACTAAATAACGCTTCAAATGATTTATTTCTTAAACCGCAAATAACCGGCTAGTTCAACGATGCCTAGAAAGTGCGACTAGGAAAAAAGATTACACGGAATCAAATAAAAAGGGGTGCAACACGAGGACTTCCCAGGAGGTCACCCATCCTAGTACTACTCTCGCCCAAGCACGCTTAACTTCGGAGTTCTGATGGGATCCGGTGCATTAGTTCTGGTATGATCGCACCCGCCAATTCTTGCGCAATCTATTTATCTAAAGGCTGCCCCTTGTCGCACTTGCGCCTCGAGTTTTAAATGCAAATTCGACTAAATAACGCTTCAAATGATTTATTTCTTAAACCGCAAATAACCGGCTAGTTCAACGATGCCTAGAAAGTGCGACTAGGAAAAAAGATTACACGGAATCAAATAAAAAGGGGTGCAACACGAGGACTTCCCAGGAGGTCACCCATCCTAGTACTACTCTCGCCCAAGCACGCTTAACTTCGGAGTTCTGATGGGATCCGGTGCATTAGTGCTGGTATGATCGCACCCGCCAACTCTTGCGCAATCTATTTATCTAAAGGCTGCCCCTTGTCGCACTTGCGCCTCGAGTTTTAAATGCAAATTCGACTAAATAACGCTTCAATGATTTATTTCTTAAACCGCAAATAACCGGCTAGTTCAACGATGCCTAGAAAGTGCGACTAGGAAAAAAGATTACACGGAATCAAATAAAAAGGGGTGCAACACGAGGACTTCCCAGGAGGTCACCCATCCTAGTACTACTCTCACCCAAGCACGCTTAACTTCGGAGTTCTGATGGGATCCGGTGCATTAGTTCTGGTATGATCGCACCCGCCAACTCTTGCGCAATCTATTTATCTAAAGGCTGCCCCTTGTCGCACTTGCGCCTCGAGTTTTAAATGCAAATTCGACTAAATAACGCTTCAAATGATTTATTTCTTAAACCGCAAATAACCGGCTAGTTCAACGATGCCTAGAAAGTGCGACTAGGAAAAAAGATTACACGGAATCAAATAAAAAGGGGTGCAACACGAGGACTTCCCAGGAGGTCACCCATCCTAGTACTACTCTCGCCCAAGCACGCTTAACTTCGGAGTTCTGATGGGATCCGGTGCATTAGTTCTGGTATGATCGCACCCGCCAAGTCTTGCGCAATCTATTTATCTAAAGGCTGCCCCTTGTCGCACTTGCGCCTCGAGTTTTAAATGCAAATTCGACTAAATAACGCTTCAAATGATTTATTTCTTAAACCGCAAATAACCGGCTAGTTCAACGATGCCTAGAAAGTGCGACTAGGAAAAAAGATTACACGGAATCAAATAAAAAGGGGTGCAACACGAGGACTTCCCAGGAGGTCACCCATCCTAGTACTACTCTCGCCCAAGCACGCTTAACTTCGGAGTTCTGATGGGATCCGGTGCATTAGTGCTGGTATGATCGCACCCGCCAACTCTTGCGCAATCTATTTATCTAAAGGCTGCCCCTTGTCGCACTTGCGCCTCGAGTTTTAAATGCAAATTCGACTAAATAACGCTTCAAATGATTTATTTCTTAAACCGCAAATAACCGGCTAGTTCAACGATGCCTAGAAAGTGCGACTAGGAAAAAAGATTACACGGAATCAAATAAAAAGGGGTGCAACACGAGGACTTCCCAGGAGGTCACCCATCCTAGTACTACTCTCGCCCAAGCACGCTTAACTTCGGAGTTCTGATGGGATCCGGTGCATTAGTTCTGGTATGATCGCACCCGCCAATTCTTGCGCAATCTATTTATCTAAAGGCTGCCCCTTGTCGCACTTGCGCCTCGAGTTTTAAATGCAAATTCGACTAAATAACGCTTCAAATGATTTATTTCTTAAACCGCAAATAACCGGCTAGTTCAACGATGCCTAGAAAGTGCGACTAGGAAAAAAGATTACACGGAATCAAATAAAAAGGGGTGCAACACGAGGACTTCCCAGGAGGTCACCCATCCTAGTACTACTCTCGCCCAAGCACGCTTAACTTCGGAGTTCTGATGGGATCCGGTGCATTAGTGCTGGTATGATCGCACCCGCCAACTCTTGCGCAATCTATTTATCTAAAGGCTGCCCCTTGTCGCACTTGCGCCTCGAGTTTTAAATGCAAATTCGACTAAATAACGCTTCAATGATTTATTTCTTAAACCGCAAATAACCGGCTAGTTCAACGATGCCTAGAAAGTGCGACTAGGAAAAAAGATTACACGGAATCAAATAAAAAGGGGTGCAACACGAGGACTTCCCAGGAGGTCACCCATCCTAGTACTACTCTCACCCAAGCACGCTTAACTTCGGAGTTCTGATGGGATCCGGTGCATTAGTTCTGGTATGATCGCACCCGCCAACTCTTGCGCAATCTATTTATCTAAAGGCTGCCCCTTGTCGCACTTGCGCCTCGAGTTTTAAATGCAAATTCGACTAAATAACGCTTCAAATGATTTATTTCTTAAACCGCAAATAACCGGCTAGTTCAACGATGCCTAGAAAGTGCGACTAGGAAAAAAGATTACACGGAATCAAATAAAAAGGGGTGCAACACGAGGACTTCCCAGGAGGTCACCCATCCTAGTACTACTCTCGCCCAAGCACGCTTAACTTCGGAGTTCTGATGGGATCCGGTGCATTAGTTCTGGTATGATCGCACCCGCCAAGTCTTGCGCAATCTATTTATCTAAAGGCTGCCCCTTGTCGCACTTGCGCCTCGAGTTTTAAATGCAAATTCGACTAAATAACGCTTCAAATGATTTATTTCTTAAACCGCAAATAACCGGCTAGTTCAACGATGCCTAGAAAGTGCGACTAGGAAAAAAGATTACACGGAATCAAATAAAAAGGGGTGCAACACGAGGACTTCCCAGGAGGTCACCCATCCTAGTACTACTCTCGCCCAAGCACGCTTAACTTCGGAGTTCTGATGGGATCCGGTGCATTAGTGCTGGTATGATCGCACCCGCCAACTCTTGCGCAATCTATTTATCTAAAGGCTGCCCCTTGTCGCACTTGCGCCTCGAGTTTTAAATGCAAATTCGACTAAATAACGCTTCAAATGATTTATTTCTTAAACCGCAAATAACCGGCTAGTTCAACGATGCCTAGAAAGTGCGACTAGGAAAAAAGATTACACGGAATCAAATAAAAAGGGGTGCAACACGAGGACTTCCCAGGAGGTCACCCATCCTAGTACTACTCTCGCCCAAGCACGCTTAACTTCGGAGTTCTGATGGGATCCGGTGCATTAGTTCTGGTATGATCGCACCCGCCAATTCTTGCGCAATCTATTTATCTAAAGGCTGCCCCTTGTCGCACTTGCGCCTCGAGTTTTAAATGCAAATTCGACTAAATAACGCTTCAAATGATTTATTTCTTAAACCGCAAATAACCGGCTAGTTCAACGATGCCTAGAAAGTGCGACTAGGAAAAAAGATTACACGGAATCAAATAAAAAGGGGTGCAACACGAGGACTTCCCAGGAAGAGTGCCCCAAGTGCCCAAGTGCCATGTCAAAGATCTGTAATGTATATATATTGGGTTTTAGTAATTAATTTATTGTTGCGCCTGTTTTGTTTCTTTTTAACTTTTCTTTTCCTTTTTTTAAATATTTTGGTTTTGTTCTTACAATTCGATGTGGGAGCATTAGGATGTGTAATATTAGATTTTTAGAATTTCAGTAATTATCCTTTATTTGTTTGGCTTTCCCTTTGTTCTAATTTAATATTTAGATTTCTCATTAATATCTATATTTTTTAATTTTATACATAGGATTTTGAGCCCTACTATTTTACGATTTTCTAAAAGAAAAATTGAGATTTCTCCATTTTTGGATATTTAATATATTGAAATCGCAAATGAATTAATTTAAGATAAAATTTACTCAAAATAAAATACTCAACAGTTGAGGGCTTGTTGGATTTATGCTAATTATATGTGTGTCACTTGCTAAGAAGACTCATGATACATTGCTCCCTTGGTCCTAGAATTTTTTAATTACATACAAATTTTCAATTACTCCTTCGACCTCTGAATTTTAAAATTCCATTCAATTTTGGAATTTTGGGCTAAATAAATACCTGTTCAGTCTGTATGCTTTACCATTATTTTTAGAATTTAAAATTAATCATTCTCCAAGTTTAGTTTAATTTGATTTTATTTTGTTTTATAATTAAAAATTTCAAAACATTTTCTTTTTTGAAATAACTAATATATTTTTGTAATTTTGATTTACAATTGTTTTACTATTAATATTTTATTTAATTTTTTTTAGAAAAACAAATAACTAATAACATTTTCATTTTGGATCTCATTTTTAATAGGTTGTTATTTTTCTTTTAATTAATATTTGGAATCAATTTCTGACGTATTTAATTTATATATATTTTGTATGGTAAATATAGAAAATACATTACTTAAATCGTTTCATTTTTTTTGTTATAATGTATTTCTTTGACTCTTTTAATTTATGGCATATTAAATTATAAAAATGTAATTGTTATTGAATTTTAATCCACAAAATACCGTTCCGACTCATCTTTAACCTTTGACTTCTATTATCACCCATCCATAAAAATTTTTAAGCCAAGAAAATTACCCCAATCAAACTTATGAAATTTGCAGATATTGAAACCAGAATTTGTCACAAAACTTCAAAAGCAGCATTACAAGCGATCCACAAACAATAAATGGAGAATTTATGTCAAATTAAGGTTTTATTCTATAACAAATTTGCTTGAAATTTTGATTACATTTGTTGAACTGCAAATGGAAGACAGACAAATACCTACAACAGTTGCAACCCAACATATTCAGATGCTATAGAACTTCGTTGTGACAACAACAGAGCTATTGCACAATCAAAGAAAGATCTAAACATATCCTTAGGCACTTTAATCTCATTCGAGAAATCATTGATCAAGGAGATGTGGAAATATACAGAGTACTAACAGATGACAACATTGCTAATCCATTGACGAAGCCTCTGACACAGTAGAAGCATGATCGTCACACTAAGGCACTTGGTACTAGATATATGATTGATTGGTCTTAGTTCTAGTGGGATATTGTTAGAGTATGACCAAAGACCAATCATGAGATGATTGTAATCACATACTCGTTTTGCCTTGTTTATTAATATAAGCCATTTCCATTATTATTTCTGTTTCTTTTTCTGTGTATATAAATAAACTGAATTGTAATAAAGTCCTAAGAAAATATGATTATTCTTAGAAGGTGTTTAGTCAATTATTATTGTGGGCTTCGACAACAATAATGCATTGAGACAAATGTGTAGTTAATTGATGAGAAAGAGTTGTCATTGACATAGGAATGTTAAAATTAATACATGAGTATGTGTTAGAGAACAACATATTGGACTGATCTGCTATGAGTATGCTTCTTGGATTATTATGTAATAGTCACAATATTACTCATACTAGTTAAACTATATATAAGATCCTCAGACTTTAGATCATCATTGTCCCAACATCGTGACTCATATATTTTGATACAGTTAAAATGTCTATCGTAACAGGTTGTAATATAAGGACTACTGTTGGATATACCACAGTCCATGTAGTGGGATATGGTTGATCAAAATAGGATTTATCCCTCCTACATAATGGGAGCAATATCTTAGCCAAAGTCAGAAAATTCTATGGCAGCAAGCTTGACCTTTTTACCTTCCAAGTAGTTGTGACATTCGAAGACAAGCTTGATTTTCTTCTCTCACTCCAAATACACATCAGGATTAATTTTCCCTTGGAATGGAGGAATCAGCATCTTAATGTTTTTAAGGTCATCATCCACTTGGTCTCGCTTCCTCGGCCTTCGGTTCCTTTGGCCTCGTCGCCTCTCACTTCAATTGGAGGCTTGATCACTCTCCACATCACTAGGCTCGTAAAGATCATCTTGATTTAGCCTAGTTGGCCTTGCTCCCTCCTTGGAATTGGAGGAGTTCATTCATGTTGGGCTCTTTCCTCGAGTTCGTTCACGTTGGGCTCTTTCCTCGAGTTGGTCCAGTTGCTCTTGCATTGGCTCTAAACGACGTTGTAGCAACCGATCCATTTCTCAAATGTGGGCTTGGTATGCTAAGTCGGGCACACCACTACCACCAACGGCGTTCTTTTTGGGACTACGTGACATGATTTTTTTTACCCTCACCACAAACCTCACCAATTCTCTCAAGAGAAAGGAAAGAAATATGCACTCTACTCGTGTTTACACTCATGCTTGGCTTTTATCACTCTAATACTCTCACCACTCTTGCCTTTTACCACTTTTGCTCGTATCTCTAAGTTCGTAAGTGACTACCTTAGACTTAGCAGCCAACCTTGTGGAATTTGCTTCAAAAAATGATGTACATGTGGGAATTGATGTGGGTATAGGGTAGGCTAAAAGAAAACGAAAAGTACTTGAAGCGTGGCTTAAAACATTTGGTAAAGGAAAATTTTGAACTCAGGAAAACAAACACTTTCAAGCTAGCTTTTCTTTTTTTTTTTTTACATATAATTTTGATCTCCCATTTTGTATTTCGAACTTGTAATGTAATATGCTAAATTTTTTTAATCAATTTTTTAAAGACTTCAATCACTGGAGAGATAAAATGTTGGATACTTGCATAATTTGACTAGCTCTGATACTAAATGATGGAGCTCATATTCATGGATGATTACAAGTTACAAATGTTTCCGATCAAAAATTAAGAAGTATCAAATTAAGTTCTAGGTAAAGTTGAAAAATGGAGATGGTTGGCTGAAACAAAGGGAATGTTTTGTTCATAGGTAAATAGATAGGATAAGTTCAGTTTAAGGTTGAAGAAAAAACCAATATTATATGACAATATTGACCCATTTCTTATAGCAACACTTAAGATGGATAGGACAAAGACAGCTTGACTGTGACCCACTATCTATGAAGATAGGAACCAATCAGTATAAGGTTGAACGCCACACTTTGAGAAGTGATAAGTTCAAAAGAATCAGATTGACGCCACAAGATGTACTTCATAAAGTCAATTTGAGTCAAGAAAGAACAAAGAGAGTTGAGCACTCACAATAGTCATAAAATTCATCAAAAGTTCCAGCAGCATGTTTCAAGCCTAGTATTTATCAGCGTCACAAAATACCAGCTGAATAGGCATGGTTTACAATCAGGTTTAATGTGCTTAATGTCTATTGAGTTGTCTAACACATCCCTTGAAGACTTCTTGATGTGGAAGATGCCAACAGCCTTGTTCACATTTGACATTTGCAATCCTCAAACAACCAATTAATTGGACTTTGAAAATGAGCTGAATGTGCATGAGGCTGATAGGTCAAGATGGTGTGAACATGTAGTTATGCTACTTTGGAAAATCAAATAAGCAAGTAGCTTCTTTTCTTTTTATCTGGATCATCATCTTCATCATCCTACCTTGAAGCTTGCGGCCATGGTAGCTTAAGCCTTTCATGGGTGAGCCAACGTGAAAACCAAATGCTGACTAACTTTTGACGAAGAGACCTTAGTGCAAGACAAAAGGGAATAGAGAGATTCAGTCGAGTTGTCTAGGACTAGTATTCTGCACTTAATTCTTTCTTATTTCTTTCCAAATGCTGGTGATTATTCTCTGTTTTCTGTTTGTATGGAAGTACACATGAATTCTTGATTAAATGTTATCTTATTCAATCTTGCTTTTATTGTTTAATCTTTGGGTTTGAATTTTTTTAAACACGGAAGTGTTATTGCAGTCATTGACATTGGAAAGTGTAGTGACAGTTTGAGCCAACAAGCATTACAACGGAAGATAAGTAAGTATTAGAGGAATTTACTCCACTTTTTCTTAATAATGTCGTATTGCCATCATAGGAATGTGAGGTTAGTATGCATGTTTAAGACTCAAATTAAATAGAGGAGTGACGTTGTGTAAGATATACATTAAATTTTATTGCCTCGACAGTCACCTATCTTTTTATACCTTGCGAACACTTAGTATTCTGCTGAAGATTCATGTTGGGGATCCCAGTTTATCACTATCATATTTTATTTTATTGTTTCAAGTTATTGTGTCAACAACTATTCTCACAATTTATCTCGTTTCTATCTAATTGTTGCACTGACATTAATAAAAAAAAGAAACCCATCCCTGTGGGATCGATATCCGATAGACTGACATCTATCTACTATACTTGTATCGACAATGTATGCTTGCACATTATTGTTGTGACATCAAACAGCCGATCAAGTATATATGGTAATTGTGTGTTATGGCAAACTCATGCATTCATGCATATTTTGCTTGAGGACAAGCCATACTTTAGGTTTTGGGGTGTGATTATTCTTGAAAAGAGTTATATTTTAGGCCTATAGATTGAATTAATTGTTTGTAATAAAGTAAATATGTTTGCATTTTTAGGATATTTTTGGAACATTGCATAACAAAGCTTGGATTGTGCTATATATATATCATTATTTGTTGCTGGGGAAGAAATGTGTTGGTTATTGTGGGTATTAGGTGTAGGATGAAGAAGAGAAGAGAGAAAGGAGAAAGAAAATGAAGGAAGTGAGCATACCGACTAAGCTTTAAGAACTCGACCTCATACTCGGCCACAATCATGTCTCCTAACTTAAGCTCGATGAATTCCAACCTTTGAGCCTCAACATATTTGGTACCTAAGTATTTCTTCTGGAAAGCCTCTAGAAAGTAATCTCATCTCACATCAACAGTAGGTGCATGATCGGCATGCTTAACCACTGGCTCAAGAATGCGTGTAACCTCTCAAACCTAGCCTAGACGTTATAGCTGTATTGAGAAGGTTACATTAGCCACCGAAATGGCTAAGCTAACTTACGTTACTTTTTAAGACTTTAAATAAACTCATTTTAGAGAAAACCATAGTTGTACTTTGAGTTAGCTTAAAAGCATTCATTCATTTGGTCGTGTATGCTTAAGATTCATTTTATTGTTGATAGTGTTGTTTTAGAAAAACCGTTTGCTTGTCGCTCTTCTTTAAAAAAAAACTCGAAGTTAAACTAATGCAGCAGAAAAACCATTTTTCAAGTCATTTTGGAAAATTAGTTGCTTAACAATTTGTTTTTCAAAAACAGTTCCTTTGCAATGTAATGGAAACTAGGGAACAATATCAAGTTTTACTTAAGCCCGATATCATGCATTATCTGGTTATTATGCTTGAGTAATCCATGCATGCAAAAATGCCCAAAAGAAAAGTTATCAAGCCACAAACCAGAAATAATTAAAAATTACGAGCCAAAACCAATAAAGACTTAATAATACTTAATCAAATAATAATAATCCAAGGTCCAAGTTGATTCTCTGAATGCCAAGCTCGATCCTAATTTTGAGGTTTACTTGAAAAGTTAAAACATTATTGGGAGGTGAGCTTATGAAAAGCTCAGTGTGAGTCGAATAATTATTTAAACGTGAAAAAAATCAAATACAATGAAACATATTATCATTAACCGAAGAAAATAGAACAATCATAGGAATTTCATGTCATTACATAGCCATTATCAAATTGATGTCAAACAGTGTTTAAGCATAGGTCATCATTCATTCGATTAACAATCACTAATTTTGATACCATTACATACAACAAAATACAATGTGTAGCATAAATCAATAACATTCGAATATGTTGTGCACATGATGCAATGTAAAAAGGTTCCTACCCATACCATCCGCTACATACCACAAGTTCCCTAGAACCCGTCTGCTAAACTAAAAAATATTATGAGCATAGCTCAATGTGGTAAAACCACCGAATAATCAATAATGCAGAAAATCTATTAGATATCAAATAGTACGATACAATCGCCAATAACATATAATATGCAATAAAATCGCCAATCCCCTCGATACTCCAGGTGCAGTGTACTGACTACAAATAATGCAGACTTAATATGCCACTGGTACTCCACGGAACTCCTCCATCAACCACAAAATCGCAACCCAATGCATATGCAATATGTCACACAATCTCATACATAATCATATCTCAATACTTTTCACATTCATTTGACATGCTTAGCATGTCCTCAATAACCACATACTTTTAGTAAATGGAAATAGTGTTCCAATCTTTCAAATTACCATTGTGTTGGTATCAACCAAAATCGTTCAATTTCACATACTTTATAGATTTTCATTGTGCATAAATAGCACACTTTTTAGTGCACATATAACAAATATCTCATGCGTTTAAATCATACATACGCTTAATATCTACATTATATCATTTAGTCAGACAATCTCATATCTCATAACTCAAATATGCAATTACAAACTCAATCAAACATCCATACTATCAAACTAGCAATTTTTGCCAACATGTCAATCTTTTAAGGCTCAAAACATACCTGGTTCGGCCACTCATGAAATCAATAATTTGGTTACTAAGACAATTTAGTCAGCAAGCTAATTTATCATATATAACATGATATTCAACATTTTCAAACAATTTTATAAGTTTAGGACCCATACCTTATTTTTTGCTTCATCGCAGCACACTAGCAAATATTCCAATTTTCCTTAATAATTCCTTAAATGAACCTAAACCAAAATTCAGTATAAATTCAATCAATTTACCATTAAACCAGCTCCCAAACACCCACTTATGAGTTCAAACCAATCGTTGAAATTATAACTATTTTATGAATCCCAACTAGTTAGATTTCTTACACTGTATCGATGCAAACCGTATGTACGATCGTTCTTCGCCTTTATAGATGATTTGGGGCATTTGTGAAACACCCCTTACCCGTATCCGACGTCAGGATAGGGTTCGAGGCATTACTGGACTTAAACGATAACATTCTCACAAAATCAGGCCATAAAATTTCATTCCAAATTAAAAATTTTCATTCCAATTCAAATCGTCCCTATTATGGGCCTATGAGGCCTTAAACATGCTTTGGGGGTGGTTCGAGACTGAACTGAGATCTTTTGTACACTTAGGAATTTTTTTCTCAAAACAGGGTCACACGCCCATGTAACCTGGGACACGCCCGTGTGGGCAGGCCGTATGGTTGCACACGCCCATGTCCTTAGCCTGTGTGGAATTTATTTTTCATTTCAAATCTATAGGGGTTTTCACACGGCCTGGCACATACCCGTGTCTATGGCCTGTGTCCCTCACACGGCCATGACACACCCGTGTCCTCGCCTGTGTGTGAAAACCTGGGTATTCTGTTTATGACATCAGCAAACATTTAGGGGTAGACGGTTGATACACACGGCCATGTCTCTGCCCGTGTGTTTGCTACTGGACATTCTGTTTTGCAAAATTTGAATGCAGGGGATACACGGCCTGACTATACGCCCATGGGGTGGACCGTGTGTCACACACGGCCTAGACACACATGTCCGTGTGTCTACCCGTGTGGAAAAATGTAAGGGTATTTACCAAGCCTTTTGCCACCCTGAAACAAAAACGAATACACACCAAACTTGCCAATTCACAACATGGCACAAATACACATCTAATTACTCAACATCCACACATTCGTAACTCAATCTCATCTTCGACACATTGCCCAATCATCATGCATGTAAATAATCATTTACTCAATACATTTCTACACACTAACTTCATATTATCACACATTCCACTTATGCAAACAACACATTCATGAAATACCTCATCATATACTTATAAAACTTTTAATATTAGCCACATCTCATGGCCTTATACAAAAGATGGTACCAAATAGCATAGGCTTACATTATAGCCCAACAAATTATGACACTTACAAAATAACCAAGTCCTATACATGCCATAACTTGATGTAAAAATTCACTATACCCAAAAAGCTTCGATAGTGTGAGTGATCCTCCGATGTCTTCCGTATCCTGAGCTAGCTTGGCTAATCTCAATACAAAATGTGTCAATTTGCAAACTAGTCTGAAACCTTGCCTTTGCCCCAGTCAAGGTCGATTCCACGTTCTTCTCGATTATGAGCTTGAAAAGTTTTCAAAATCCTAGCTATGGAGTCCTTCAATTTTTAGCACAAGGGGGAGAAGATGGACACCAATTTTGACTTATTTTCCCTTTTAATTTCTTTAATTATCCAAATGACCAAAATACCCTCATGCACTTCTTTAAAATTTTTCCCTTCCATTGGTATTTTTGTCCAAACTCAAATAAAATGGTCTAATTACCACATAAATACCTCTAATTAAAAAACCCATTTCAATCAAGTACTTTTATAGAATAAAACACATACTTTTCACCTTTTGCAATTTAGTCCAATTTATCAATTAGACCTCCAAACAATAAAATTTCTCAATCCAAAATTCACACAAGCATTTAATCACCCAACAATTATTAAAACTCAATTACAATAAATATTTTAACCTCAGATTTGTGGTCTCACAACCACTATTCTGACTAGGCCCTTATTCGGGCTGTTACAATTTGGGTCAGCATTTAATTCAATAATATACTGAAAAATAAGTAGCTAATTAATAATTAAATTCCTTCATTTAATCAATTCATAACCTTTACCCAACAACTATGTCAAAATAATAAACTAGTTACCTTTAATTACACTTACGCTTCACGATTTGTGGGATCCAAATAGCCAATTGATCAAGAAAATTTTATCCATAATTGAAATGGGTTTAAAAGCTGATTAGGAGGGTTCAAGAACTCAAATTAATGCTGGAAAAATATAGGCAAGAACCAAGAAACAAAATAGCCCATTTTCTTGCCCATAGGTGCATGCACCACCGCCCGGGGTGGCCAAAATTGGGGCTGAATTTTAAAACTATTTGAGATCTCATTAAATTTTGGAAAAATACCTTTGAAATCATTTAAAATACCAAAAATTATAGATCTAGAAATTTATGTTTTTAATGGACAAGATTAATTAAGAAATTGAAGAGAGAAGAGACCTTACCCAAGCTAGTCGAGAGAAATGGCAATGGCACTTTCTTGGCAATGATAGAGGTCGATCTTGGAGTTCAAGATTTTAGATTTGGAGCTGATTTTATTGAGGGAAAATAACAGCAATATGGTGGAGAATATGTTAACAAATCTCTGGCAATATGGTGGAGAATATGTTAACAAATCTCTGACAACAATGGGAGAAATAAAGAAAATTGAAGAGAAACGAGCAGGGGAAGAGGGTGAACGGCTTGGGTTGGTAAAAGTTGAATTAAAGGCTAAAAAATACAATAAAAGGTTATATTTATACTTAGGGTTCAGGGGTATGGATGGTACACACATTAAAAAAACAAGGGATTTTGTAAGGAAATGATTCAAACTTGGGACCTCATTTAATTTTCATGCTTTCTCATATTTCTTTTAACCATTAGGATTTTTCCTCATTCTTAAAATAATTTTGCAATATTTATTTTAAAAACAAGGCATGCGCATACTAGGGTTTAAGGCAAAATTTGCAAAATAATAAAAATGGTGAGAGAGAAGGGATTTGAACTTAGGTTTCAAGGAACGTTTTACTAACACTTAACCAACAAACCAATACCTCATTTATTTCCTAAAAATTTATAGATAATCTTAAAAATTAAGGCATAACGACTCTCTCTCGATTCCCAAACCTGATTCTACTAACCCCTGATTTTTGGGATGTTACAATGCACACTTGAGACGTAGATGAATCAACTTAGGACCCATGACCTTACTCACTATGAGATCTCATACCCTAGTTTTGTACTCCTTGAGTATTCATTATGCTATCGTAGTTCCAAGTTTTATGTGATTATCTGACAATTTAGAAATGAGTTTTCGTTATTGACCCATAATGCTTTCAGTCTAGTAGTTTAAATATAGTTTCGCAATCTGTAGTTTCATAGCCTATAGTTTTAGTATAAGAAGTACTTATCTAGGATTGACTTCAGAGTCTCAAATTTTTTTTGGAAAAATACATTTTTTGTAAAAATATATTTTATCTATGGCATGTTCGTCCCAAAATACCCTTCTTTGAAATATGCATGCAAATTTTTAAAAAATAACCACGATCTGAGTTTTGAATCAGACTTTGATACCACTAAATGTAACCTCCTAAATCCAACTTAGACATTATTGTCGAATCTTGATCATTACATAGGCCATTATGTTGGCACAGAAAACATTTGAGTTTCTTTTAAAATTTTTACGTGTTTTTGGTTTGTTTGGGAAATTCTTAAAGTAATCTCATTATCCTCTGGAGTAATAAGACAAAAAGTTGAATACTTTTGAAAAGACTAAGTTCGAATATTTTGAAGAAAATGTCTTGATTTAAAATATCGCTGCAGAAATTTGATAATAATCATATTTTTATTAAAAAATCATTATTTAGTATATCCCATTTAAAATATCATTTAAATGATGGAGTAAAAAGGTGGTTCAAAGGCTAAAAATGAAAGAAAAATGTGAAAAAAGGAGGAGAAAGGAGGAAGAACAACGACATGAGGAGGAGGAGAAAACAAAATGAATGAAAAATGTGAATGGTGGCTACCTTAGGTGGGATGGATGGTTCAAGCTAGGTAATTGGGAGGAAATGGAAGTTTTGGGGGATAATGGCATGAAAGGTGGATCAAGGGGAACATGTGGAGTGAAAAAGGGGTTAAAGGTGGAAGGTTGACTTATTAAAGGAGGAAAAAAATCTTTTCCTATAAGGCAATTGCATGGGACCAAAAAATGGGTGTTGATCAATTTTTAATAAGCCAAAAATTTAAAAAAAAATGAGAATGTGGGAGATTGAACATAAGACCTTAAGGAAACTAATTAAGCTCATAACCACTAGACCAATTCACTTACTTTTTCAAAAGCTAATGTAAATAATAAATAAAATGTGCAGCATGACATTAGTCTTTCAATCAGCTTACTTATTTCCTATTAGACTAAGGGCATGTGTAGGTTCGTCTACTAATATAAACTATCTTTTTGTATTATGTTCCGACCACGTGATACCGCTTAGTATTAGTTAAACATTTGACAACCAATGAGCTAATATTTGCTTCTATTTTTATTTACATAAAAAAACACGTGAGGACAATATACAAATGGTATTAATGTGACTCATTAATATTTGTTCGAAAAAATATAAGTGTACAAATGAATATACTATACTTAGGGCATTAAATCCAACACTTTACTATTTTCATTTGGTGGTTGAAGTAATGTGTAACAGCTCGATTTTGACCCTAATAGGAATGGTGGTTTAGGATGAATTTGTGAGAAAGTAATTGGAAGAGTTGGCAGTTGTGGTGGGGTGTTCCCATTTCCGTTTGGATATGAGCGTTAGAGCTCCTTTTTGAAACTGCGAAAATATTAATTAGTCGTGGGAATTTTGGATTAATAGAGATTACTCATTAGGGATTAGCTGATATGAAAGATAGAAAAATAAATGATAAAGAAATAATAAACTAAGTTCTAAAAATACTAATACTTAAATGATTAAAAGGATTAAACACAATAAAAATAAAATTCAAAATAAAAAGGAAACTAACGTTAGAAGAAAAATAGAAATCAAAGTGAAAAAATAAAAATTAAGATATAAACATAAGAGGAATAGAAATATCTAATCCTCGAATAGATCACGCGGTGGTAGTGGTGGCGTGATGTGGAGATGCTGGCATATCTGCTGTAAAGTCGCGTCGATGTGATCGAAACGCTAGAAGCATTGCTGCTCGAGTCTGGATAAGCGCTCAGTTATGTCAGCATAGGTGGCTACTGCATGAAAAGGGTGGCGAGGGGGTGGCGGCTCGACTAGTGTATCCTCCTCCTGTGGTGGTGGTGGGACATCATCAGGAATGTCCTCTAGATCCTCGGCCTCCTCGATGAGACGATACTGTAAGGGGTTGCCTTCTGGCCTCCACTCGATCATCCTCATGTGGTGCATGATCTCGATGCCTTAAGGGGACATCTGGCCGATAAGTGTATAGGACGATGTCTGGGCCGATGTGTTGAGGAGCCCGAAGTGACGGGCCAGGTGTGTGATGTACGGACCCATGGATATGACGCCTCTGCGATGACGCTCGGTTTGGTGCTGCATGGCGTGCGCGATAAAGTAGGCGAGGTTGATGGGGTGCGCGTTCACCATACTCCATAAGAAATAGGAGTCATGGGTGTTAACGACGCTGGTGCTCTCTCATCTACCTGTCAAAGTATGAGCAAGAATAGCGTTAAGGTAACTCAATGACGGGGGTAGGGCGGTCGCCTTCGTGCGACTAGGGTTGTAGGAGGGGTAACCAGGGGCGATGTTTTTCCAACAATCGACAGGTTTTAGGTGGATGCGTCGAAAAAGTGTAGGAAAGTCGTCCTCTGCCATGAACTGTTCTGTGTAGAAGCCAAGAGCTGAGCTGAACTCTGGTACGCTGAGGTGGTATACATGACCTCCTAATCACAATTGTATCATGCCGGGATCGTCGACCTGGCTCATGACGGTCTGCAAATGGAAAGTGGAGCAGAACTCTAGAGTGAGTTCAAGGTATGTGGGCTCTATGATCCGGAAGAACTGCTCCCAAGGTTCCGTCATTAGTAAGGCCCAGACTGAATCAGCAAGGTTGACTTGTTCTAGTGCGTCCCAATCGATGCATCGAACGGTGCTCAGGGTACGTTCCCATAGAATCTGGAATAGCTCTTCTTGGGAGGCCTGGGTAAATGATATGCACGGGTGGCGTGTAATATCCCGAATTAGGGCCTAATCGGAATAGTGGTTTCGTGACCATAAATCTGAGGTAGAAATAATTATTTTATAATTATTTTGAGGTTTATGATATGATTGCATGATTGTGTGAAAATTTCGTGAAGAAATTCTAAGCGTAAAGTGCTTAATTTAAAATTAGGGACTAAATCGAATAAGTTGCAAACCTTGCATTCTAGAAGTTTCTAGTATGAAATTGCTTTGAAATATTAATTAGGAGGTCTTAAATAGTAATTTGGCCAATTTTAAGTTCATGGACAAAATTTGGATATGGATGGAATTTTTGAAAGTTTAGTAAGGAGGGGCATTTTGGTCATTTGGATATTAACATGAAATAAATAGGGAAAAATAACACAAAATTGATCATCTTCTTCATTACCACGAAATTTCAAGGGTTCTCCATAGCTAGGGTTTGTTTCAAGCTTCCAAGTTCCATAGTAAGTGATTCCAAGCCCCGTTTTTAATGTTCTTTACGTTTTCGTAGTCCCGGTAACTCGATAAAGCTTATGTTAGCAATAATTTAAGTTAGGGTTCATATTTGGAAAAATACCCATAGGTAAAATTTGTGTATGTTGATGTTTTATGATAGAATATGAAGTTTTAAATTATGTTAGACAACTTGTGCTACTCGATTTTAAGTAAAAACGAACAAAACGGCTTAATCGGTAAAAGTACATATTGTTCATAAGTATGTGTTATAGTGGAAATTTAAGCTTGCTAATCGAAAATAAATGATCATCATGTCCTAAAACATAAGAATTTGAAATAAAATTTAATTTCCGAGCTTTGGGGCAAAAGTGTAAATATGTAAAAGTTTAAGGGCAAAATTGTAATTTTGCCAAAATTTGAATTTAGGACTATTTTGATAAATGTGAGTATTAAATAAGTTAAATGTGTTATTTTAGATCAAGAAAGACGTGGAATCAACCTTGATCGAGGAAAAGAAAAGATTATGGACTAAATTGAAAAATTGCTATATTTTGTACCGATGTAAGTTCATGTGTAAATAATGTAACATAATTGCTATTTTAAGTAATTTAATGCTATTTATATGATATGATACTTGTTATTATGAATATTATGCTTTGTGAAATATTATGTATTGGTATGAAAAGTATGTGATTAAATTGATAAGTATGAGATGCAAGCAACGTATTGGTTCCGATATTCCAAGGAGAACGACTGGGAAATGTGTGATTGAGGAAAATCCCGTTTGAACCTTGGGAATAGATTAGGATACAAGTGACATGTCACTAGCATGGTTGGGCATCCGAACTCGTTGAGTTGAGTCCGAGTTCACTTATGGATGCGAACGCCCGAGCTCGTTGAATTGAGTCCGAGTTCACTTATGGGCAGGTTACATGGTCGCTTGATTACATATGTGGCACTTATGTGCAAATTATCATGTATCCGAGTTATATTCCGATGTGTTCAACGGGTAAAATTTTAGCGAAATGGAAGAATGCTTGAGATGCAAATGATATTTTGGTAAGTGTCGTGAAATGCACACTTTGGACAGGTATGTACTTAACCCTCGGGTTGAAACTTGATACACGATGGCTAGAAATGTGGAATATGTCTTGGTGATAACATGCTATTGCTGTTTGGTATAATTACTTTGTTATGTTACTCGTTATTTGCATATGGACTTACTAAGCATTTATGCTTACTCCCTCTTTTCCATTCATTGTAGTGTTGGACAAGCCGGCTCAGGAATCGGGATAGGTCAAAGGCTCGATCACACTATCCGAAGGACTTTTTGGTAAAATGGCTTGTATAACTTAAGTATGGCATGTATAACAATGTTCTTATTTTGTGTAAATAATCTTATGATATGGTTGTGGTTTGGTTAAGAAAATGCTTAGTATGATTTATATGTTCAAAATCCTTATTGAGTCTAGTTTTAATAGAAACAAACGGCATAGTCATATAAATTTTGTAGAGAGAGAAAAGTGGTTCGTAGTAAGCAGAGGTCAGTGCAGTCGAGTCCTGAAACAGGGGTAACTTTAACTAATAAACTGTACTAATTGGCCTGACCAAAAATTCTAGAAAAAAATTAGTATATAAATATATGAGTCTAGTTTCAGGAAAAATTTACAGATCTTGATTTTGAGTTTCGTAACTCGAGATATGATTTTTTTTGTAACCATAACACAGGTAAATAGTATGCTGTGAATGTAGAATTAAATGTTTCAAAGTTCTTAAAATGGAAAATTATGTTCAGTAACACCTCAAGCTTGACTCCGACGATGGTCTCGGGCGTGGGGGCGTTACATGGCGAGTCTCGGAGGTAGGCCTCGAGGATGAATTGCCTGGCCCCTTGCGTTTCTTTGAAGGCGGGGCAGCAGCTCTTTTGCCACGTGATGAGGACATGGTACCTAAAAATAAAAATAAAATGACAAACATTACTCCTAATGATTGAAATTAACTTTAATAAAAAATTATAATAGCATTGTGCCTAAAAATAAAATGGGGATTAACCTAATTATTCATGTCATCAAAAGTAAGCCATATGGGTATGTGTTATACTAAATTCATGAGAAAATGACAATCAAATGAAATCATAAAATGGCATATATTATTCTAAATTCTCTATCCTAGTGCAACTAATTTTATGCTTGTATCTAAATAAATTCATAATAAAATAAAACTAATAAATAAAATAGTAAAAATATGAAATGGAAATGAGGAAATAGAACCAAATAGGAGAGGTGCACGGTCGTGGGAGAAGGTCCGAACGGTCGTGGGGTGCGTTGCACGGGCGTGGGATGGTTGTGTGCGAGCGTGGTGGTGTTTTGAGGGTCGGAGGCGGTGTTTATGGTGGTTAGGGAAGAGTTTGGGTAAGAGGATTTAGGGTTTGAGTGAAGGAGAAAAGGAATAGTGACCCCCTATATATATTTAGGGAAGAGCGTGTGACTTTAATATTGCCCATGTTTTTTGAATTTCGGTGGTTTTGGCATGCCTGGTTCAAGACACACGCCCGTTTTGGCCATCTCGCATGGCTGTTTTCGATTGTGTTCTCTTTTCACACGGTCGTGTGAGCGGTCATACGGCCGTTTGCGATCGGTTCTTCGTTAATCACACGGTCGTGTAGGTAGTCACACGGCCGTGTCTAAATTGACAGTGTTGGCCACGGCTTGGGGACACGGGCGTGTGGAGTTGTGCAAGCCCATGTGAAAGTTGAAAGGTTTGCCACGGCCATGTCGCACGGCCGTGTCGATTTGTCGATAGCCTGTGTTTTTGGGAAAATTGTGCTCTATTTACACACGGCCTAGGTGCACGACCGTGTCCCTGTTTTAAGTGTTCACACGACCTTGGACACGCCCGTGGGCATGGTCGTGTGGTCCTAAATTTCTGCATTTAAAAAGGGTTAGTTGCTGTAAAAAGACTAAAATTAAAAGGAAAGAAAAGTTTCTAGGTTAGTGCTCGGGTTGCCTCCCGAGAAGTGCTTGTTTATAGTCTAAGCTCGACTCTGTTCGAGCTCTGTGTGTTCATGGTGGCTTGAAGAGCTGATACTCTTCCGTCTTATTTTCAATTGCATTATCAAAATAGTGTTTGAGTTGGGTTTGATTTACCTTGAAAGTGCCGAGTGACTCATGATTTATCTCGACTGTTCCGTAAGGAAATTTTTTCATTACCGTGAAGTAAGGTGTGTCACTTGTGTGCTTTTTTGAATTTAAGATTCGAGGATCGTCGTCCCTTAAAGTTTCCTTATCTCCTATCTTGAACTAATTTGTTTTTCATTGAGGGTCGTCTTTGTGAAGCTCTGGGTCGGTGTGGCATATTTTGGGTTTCTCCTGATAGTTCAGCCACTCATCTAGTTCTTCAATCTGAAGCATTCGCTTTTCAGGTGCATCTATTATGGATAGACTTTTCTGTTGATTGGTTGCCTCTACGTAGGGAATATCCTGCACAGAAGGTTAGGTGGTGAGTTCAGTGTTTTTACAGGGGCTCAAAACTTTATTCTCGTCTGTAGTTTTAATTGAGTTGTGAGCTCGTAAAGTGATTTTATCATCACCTACTCGTAATGTGAGTTCTCCTGTTTCTAGATCAATTTTAGCTCTAGCAGTTGCTAAAAAGGGTCGCCCTAGAATTAAGGGTATATTGCTATCCTCGTCAATGTCTAAAACAACAAAGTCAACTGGGAATATAAATCTATCGATTTTGACAAGTACATCTTCAATTATTCCCTTAGGTGCCCTAATAGTTTTGTCAGCTAGTTGAATGCTCATCTTAGTTTTCTTAGGATTTCCAAGACTTAGTTGTTTAAACAATTTATAAGGCATGACATTTATGCTAGCCCCTAAATCAGCTAAAGCATTTTTTTCATCTAAGCTACCAAGTAAACAAGGGATAGTGAAACTCCCTGGATCCTTTAGTTTAGTTGGCAGTTTATTTTGTAGAATAGCTGAGCAGACTGCATTTAATTCCACATGAGGTTTCTTGTCTAGCCTCCGCTTGTTTGTCAAGAGCTCTTTTAAGAATTTAACAGCATTTGGGATCTGCAAGATTGCTTCAAAAAATGGTAAGTTAATGTGTAATTTCTTTAAAAGTTTAAGAAACTTACCGAATTTCTCATCTGTGTGATCTTTCTGTAGCGCTCTTGGGTATGGTATACGAGGCTTGTGTTCGTTGATGTCTAGCTTGTTGTTGCTTACCTCTACCTTACCTTTACTCACCTTAGGTTCCTCGAATAACTTTGGGTCGTCTTTGGTTAACGCCTCCTCATCTGTTGTATTTACGGTATGAAGTTGCTCTTTAGGATTAGTCTCAGTGTTACTTGGAAGTCCACCTTGTGGTCTTTCTGATATTAACTTGGCGAGTTGACCAATTTGATTCTCAAGGCCTTTAATTGATGCTTGCTAGTTCTTTAATGCCGTCTCAGTGTTTTGAAAGCGGGTTTCAGACATAGCCATGAATTTGGTGAACATCTCTTCAAGATTGGGCTTTTTCTCCTGTTGCGGCGGTGGCTGTTGAAATCCTTGAAGGGGTTGTTGTCTTTGATTTCCTTGTCCTCCCCATGAAAAATTAGGGTGATTTCTCCAACTTGCATTGTAAGTATTACTATAAGGATTATTTTGAGGTTTAGAATTGTTACCCATATAGTTGGCTTACTTAGTTTCTATGTTGTGTCCAAAGGATGAGTAGTCTGGATTGAACATATTTCCTGGAGTTGTGTCACACTGCATCACTGGCTGTGCCTGCGTAGAACCAACAAAATTATCAAACTTTTTATTTAAAATTTCTACTTGGTTAGTAAGCATTGTGACAGCATCAATATTATAAACTCTTGTAGCTTTTGTCAGCTTTGTTCTCATGACTTGCCACTGATAGTTATTCAGTGACATCTCTTCAATAAATTCATAAGCTGCTTCGGGTGTTCTATTGTTGATTGTTCCTCCTGCAGCTGCATCGATCATTTGCCTTGTTGAAGGGTTCAAACCGTTGTGAAAAGTTTGAACTTGTAGCGACAAAGGTAATCCATGATGAGGGCACTTTCTCAAAAGATCTTTGAATCTCTCCCAGGCATCGTAAAGTGTTTCTAAATCCATCTACATAAAAGAAGAGATATCGTTTCGTAATTTAGCTGTTTTGGCTGGAGAAAAATATTTAAGTAAAAATTTTTCAGTCATCTATTCCCATGTAGTGATTGAGCCTCGTGGTAAAGAATTTAACCACTGTTTGGCTTTATTTCTCAAAGAGAATGGAAATAGCATTAGACGGATGGCATTATCAGAAACGCCATTAATTTTAAAAGTATCATAAAGTTCCAAAAAATTGGCTATGTGTGAATTTGGATCTTCATCCTATAAACCATCAAACTGCACCAATTGCTGTATCATCTGAATAGTGTTAGGTTTTAATTCAAAATTATTAGCAGTAATGACAGGTCTAATAATGCTAGTTTAAGTACCAGCCAAACTAGGTTTAGCATAATCATACATAGTACGAGGAGCTTCATCTTGATTCGTTGGTTGCGCGGCTATTGCGGGAGGTGGTGGAATGTTTTGGTTTGCTTCCATCTCTTCTGTAGGTTCTGGCCTTTGTTCTTGTCCTTGTTCTGGATAATGTAGGCTTCTTCTGATCTCTCTACGAGTTCTGCGAACTGTCGCTTCTAAATCTTCGTCAAAAAGCAATGGTCCTGCTGGGTTGTTTCTAGTCATAAACTAGAAGTACCTAGAGGGAAAAAGCAAAGAAAAATAAAATAAATAAAAGAAAAATAAAAGAAAAATAAGAATAAAAATAAAAGCTGAAAATAAATAAATAAGAAATGGCTAAAGTAATAGAAATCAAGTTTTCATAATATTTTAGTTCCCCGGCAACGGTGCCAAAAACTTGATACTCGTGATATTAAGTAATAAAATTTATAAAAAATGATCACACCAAAAAACAGTAGTATAGTTTAGCGGTAAGACCGAGTTATCGTACCCAAGGGAACCAAAAGTACTAATACTTACTTCCTTTCTATTATCTAGCCTAAAAATAAAAGAAAGTTGTTTGAAACTAATTCTAAAACTAACTAAAAGTGCACAAAAAGTAAATTGGGGAAAACTTTCGGGAAAAGCTGATCGATATGAGTAATACTTAAGGGAGAATCCACCTAGACTTCACTTGTTATTGGCTTCTTGAACTAGACGATTTCTTCACTTGACTTGATCCGTAGAGATCCCTAACCTATGTTAATACCTCCATCGAGGATAAGAACAACTAATCCTAGGTGGTTAACTAAAGTTTCTTTATTAATTAACACCCCTAAGTTGCATTAATTCGATCTATGGATCCCCCTATTAGGTTTGACCCTAATCCGGCAGATTTATGTCGCCCTATGTCTAGGGTTGCATGCAACTCCGCTTAATTATGGTAGGTCTACTCTTAAAATAGGGACTTTTGCTCCTCTGCCTAAGCACATCAGTTTCTTGAAGTAATACCTAGGATTATTAATTCAAGAATGAAGAACACATAATTAAGAACAATTCAAGTATTTATCATATAATTCAAGAATAAATAATAACAAGATCTGTCTTAGGTTTCATCCACCTCAAGTATTTGAGAGGTTTAGTTCACAATTGATAAAGAAAGCATCTCAGAAGAAATAAGATAACAAAACATAAAAAACCCAAAAACCCTTGAAGGAATTTAGGGAGATCCTCTGCCTTGATGTAGAATTCTGGCTTCTAGGATGAATCAATCGGCTTCCCTTGGAGTAATTCCTTGCTTTCACTCCTTGTGTTGGCAGAAATATGGTGCTCCTTCTTGGGAGAAAAGAGTACCCCCTTAGAGTTGCCTCCTAGGGTCGCTTTGGGATGCCTTTCTTAGCCTCTAAGTATCCAAATTCGAGTGAAATTACACTTTCTCACGACATGGACACGCCCGTGTGCCACGCCCGTGTGGTTTCGATAAGGGCCGTGTTTGGGCCTGTTGAGGTGGCACGGCCGTGTATCCTGGCCGTGCTTGTCGGGGCTGGGCCGTGTTGGACCTTATGTGGCATGGCCATGTGCCATGGCCGTGTGGTGACTTCTTGAGCCGTGTTGTTTTCATACTTTGGCCCATTTCCCTCGTTTCTGGTCTATTTTTCGTTTTTTTTCTCTTCCCTATGCTCTCCTGAGTATAAGATATGAAAAAGAAAGATTAAGAGCACCAATTCTCACAAAATTGATAATAATTCATCCAAAATATAGGCTAAACATGAGGTAAAAATATGTATAATTTATCGTTTATCAAGCATGTTCCTGTCGTGACTTGCTTTAATTCCACGCGGAAAAGGCCACTTAGGGGCTAAGAAAGATGTTCCAAAGCCTATAAAAAGACCCAAGGGGAGGACCAAAGAAGACACACAGAGTAGAAGGTAAGGTATTACTCGAAGAAAGCTGATTGGTCCATCTTAGAAGCAAGGATCTACATCAAGACTGAAGATCTCCCTTCAATCCTTTCAGGAGTTTTAAGTTTTCTTTATGTTTTGTTGTCTTCTTTATTTTGAGATGTTTTTCCCTTTTTTTATTATGAACTAAACCCCTAAATACCTGATGGGGATGAAAACTAAGATGAATCTTGTTATTGTTATCTGAATTATATGATAAATATTCGATTTGTTCTTAATTGTGTTTTTAATTCTTGAGTTGATATTTCAGGATATTAATTCAAGTCGAATGTGCTTATACAGAGGAGTAAAAGTCCCTATTTAAGAGTAGATCCAACACGATTAAGCGGAGTTGATCGCAATCCTAGACATAGGACGACGAAAATTTGCCAGATTAGAGTCAAATCTAATAGGGGGATCCATAGATCGAGTTAATGCAACACTAGGGGTTTTACTTAGAAAGAGATTTCAATTAATCAACCTAGGGTTAGTTATTCTTAGTCTCGACGGAGATATTAACATAATTTAGGGATCTCTACGGATTAAGTTGAATGAATAAATCGTCTAATTCAGAGTTAAATCACAAGTGAAGTCTAGGTGGATTCTTCCTTAGGTATTCCTTTTAGCAATCAGTTTTCTCAAAGTATTTCCCCAATTCATTCTTTGTCGCATCTTTAGTTTAATTAAAATTTTTGTTTACAAACAACCTCCTTTTATTTCTAGGCTAGATAATAGAGAGAAAGTTATTACTAGTACTTTTAGTTCCTTTGGGTTCGACATTCTGGTTTTACCACTAACTATACTACTATTCGATAGGTGCGCTTACCTTTAATCGTGATAATAGTTAGTTCCTAGGTACGATTATTATTATTACTTTATCACAATCACGATCACCCATAAAATACATTTATTTCATAATTTAATCCTCTAAAATTTTCCATTTTCACAATTTAGTCCAAAAGCTCAAATTCATCAAAAATTCTAAGATAAAACATGTTTATCAACACCCATCTATCATAATTCATCCAAATACATCACAAAGCTTCATAACGAAGTTCTACACTTTCTACCATATAAGGCTTCGTACGATGCCATTTTAATGCTCGATTGAAAGCTATTATTGTAAGCTAATTCAATCAAAGGTAAGTATTGTTCCCACATACCTTCGAACTCAAGAATGTAACATCTTAACATATCCTCGAGTATTTGAATGATCCGTTCAGATTGACCACCTATTTGTGAGTGAAAAGCAGTACTAAAATGCAATCTCGTGCCCAAAGCCTCTTGTAATTTCTTCCAGAATCGTGACGTGAATCTTGGATCTCTATCAGACACAATAGACAAAGGCACCCCGTGCAATCTCACAATATCAGAAATATAATGCTTAGCTAGCTTATCAAGTGAGAAATTAGATCGTACTGGAATAAATATGAGCTGACTTAGTCAATTTGTCAACTAAACCCAAATCGAATCCTTCTTTTTCAGAAATAGGAGCAATGCCGAAACAAAATCTATAGTCACACGGTCCCACTTCCACTCGGGAATCATAATCGGTTGTAATAACCCAGATGGCACCTCATGTTCAGCTTTAACTTGCTGATAGATTAAACATCTCGAAACAAAGTCAGAGATATCTCTTTTCATTCCCGGCTACCAATATAACTATTGTAAGTCATTATACATTTTTGTACTACCCGGATGTACAGAGAATTTACTACTGTGAGCTTCTCCCAAAATCATCTAAATTAATTTTGGATTTCTCGGAAAGCACAGTCTATTTCTGAATCTGAGACAATCATCAATATCAACTCGGAATTCAGAATCAAAATCACAATCACACTGAGCTCTTTTTGCTAACAATTCATTATCAAACTTCTGAGCTTCACAGATTTGCTGATTAAACAATGGTCTTACTTTCAATTCAGCCATTACCGATACATCATCAAATAGAGTTAAATTAGGATTCATTGCACGTAAGCCAAACAATGATTTTCTACTCAGAGCATCAACTACAACATTTGCTTTCCCCGGATGATAATCAGTAACAAGCTCGTAATCTTTTAACAACTCTAGCCATCTCCTCTATCGCAGATTCAAATCTTTCTATGTCACCAGGTATTTTAAACTTTTATGATCAGAAAACATGTGACATTTCTTACCAAACAAATAGTGACTCCAGATTATCAAAGTAAAAACAATAGTAGCTAACTCGAGATCGTGAGTCGGGTAATTCTTCTCATGAGGCTTTAATTGTCTCGAGGCATAAGCTATAACTTTGCCTTCTTGCATCAAAACGCAACCGAGGTCGTTCAATGAAGCATCATTGTAAATGATAAATTCTTTACCCAATTCTTGTTGTACAAGTACCGGAGCTTCAGTTAACAAAGCTTTTAACTGATCAATGCTTTTCTGACACCGTTCAGACCATTTGAATTTCACATCTTTCTGAAGCAACTTTGTTATCAAAGTCGCAATCACAGAGAAACCTTTCACAAAACGTCTATAATATCCGGCAAGTCCCAGAAAACGGCGAACTTCAGAAACATTCCTTGGAGGCTTCCAATCCAAAATAGCTAAAATTTTGCTCGGATCAACCCGTATACTAGATGCTAACACAATGTGGCCCAGAAAACCAACTTCTCGTAACCAGAACTCACATTTACTAAATTTTGCAAAAAGCTACTTTTTCTCGCAGAATCTGAAGTACAATTCTTAAATGCTCGGCATGTTCAGATTCATTCCATGAATAGATCAAAATATCATCAATGAATACAACAACAAATTGATCTAAATACGGTCTGAAAATTTTTTTCATCAGATCCATAAAGACAGCAGGTGTATTAGTTAATACGAATGGCATAACCAAGAATTCATAGTGGCCAGTAACTTGTTTGAAAAGTTATTTTCGGAATATCAGAATCTTTTACTCTCAACTGACAATAACCTGATCTCATATCTATCTTTGAAAACACAGAAGCACCTTTCAACTGATCGAAAGAATCATCGATTCTGGGTAGAGGATATTTATTCTTTATTGTCACTTTGTTAAGCTGACGGTAATCAATACACATTCTCATCGTGGCATCTTTCTTTTTCACAAACAGAACAGGAGTACCCTATGGTGAAAAACTCGGTCTGGCAAAACCTCAATCTATTAATTCTTGCAACTAAGTCTTTAATTCTTTCAATTCAGTTGGTGCCATCCGATACGGAGCTATTGAAATCAGAGTAGTTCTCGGAACTAATTCAATGCCAAACTTGACTTCCCGAATCGGAGGCAAACCCGAAAGTTTTTCAGGAAACACATCAGAGAACTTACAAACAACAGGTATTGATTCAAATTTCTTTTCAGTCACTTTCGAGTCTAATACATAAGCCAAGTAGGCTTCACAGCCTTTATTCACATATTTCTGTGCTTTCATTGTAGATACCATAGCTGGTAGCCCATTCAGATCAATAGACTCAATCCGGATTATCTTATCATTCTTGCATCTCAAATCAATGACTTTCCATTTACATGTCACTACAGCATCATGCAGAGTTAACCAGTCCATACCCAGAATTATATCAAATTCGTCAAAAGGCAAAAGCATCAGATCAGCCGAGAAACAGATATCTCAAATCATTAACGGACAGTTCTTGCAGACTTTGTCAACCATGACACTTTTGCCTAATGGGTTCGATACTCTAATGATGAATTTAGTAGACTCTATAGGCAAAGTCTTATTGTGTACTAAATTCATATAGATATAAGAATGCGTTGATTCAGGATCTATCAATGCAATCACAGAAGTATCATAAAGAGTAAAAGTACCAGTTATCACATCAGAAGATGAAGTTTCTTCACGAGCTGGATAGTATAAGCTCGGACAGGTGCCTTGGTCTCGGATCAAACAACAGTATCATTAGAAACCCTTTAACTTTCTCTCACATTTCCCGTATTTCTGGGGGGTGTGACTATAGTCGAGGTGTTGCTCTGTCTCATATTTTGCACTGTTTCTTGTTCTTTAGGTTCTGGACAGTCTCATACAAAGTAGTCTACAGCTCCACATCTAAAACAAGCTTGACCCAACAGTCTACAGTTTCTTGGATGTTTCTTACCACAGTGTTCACATTCAGGTCTCCCTGATCAGACATTTCCAACACTTGCAGCAGAACTGACAGGGGCTCAGAAGCTCGAATGCAATCTGGCTCTATCTCGACTCGAATGTCCAACACCAGACTTTGAACGGTTATAATCATCTATGAAATTCTTTGACGCAGACTGAAATGATTTACTTTATAATCTCTTTCTCACTTTTTTAGCTTCAGAATCAGCCTTCCTCTTATCTTTTCCAAGTTCTTCAACTTTACACGCTCGATCAACAAGCACTACAAACTCTTTAATTTTGAAAATGCTGACTAACAATCGAAGATCTTCATTTAAGCCATCAACAAATCTTTTACACAATATCTTTTCAGTTGATACACATTCACTCGCATAGCGACTCAAACGAACAAACTCTCGCTCATACTCCATTACAGACATATGGCCTTGCTTCAATTCAATAAACTCTTTGCGTTTCTGATCAATGAATCTCTAGCTAATGTATTTCTTTTGAAATTCAGCTTGGAAGAAGTCCCAGGTAACTCGTTCACTAGGAACCACAGATATCAAAGTTTTCCACCAATGGTATACTGTATCTCTCAGAAGTGAAACAACACATTTTATGCATTCTTTAGGACTCAAAGAAAATTCATCAAACACTCTTATTGTATTCTCTAACCAGAACTCGGCTTTTTCGGCATCATCATTTGTTGTAGCTCAAAACTCTTCAGTCCCATATTTTCTAATCTTATCGACTAGTGGTCTACTTAACTGTACCGTATTCACTGGTGGCATAACAGAAGCTTGAGAAAGATTAACCGGGAGGAGGTTGTTGTCCAGCCGGATTAGTTTGAATATATTGGGCGAACCAATCATTCATCATACGATAAAAGGCTTGTCTAGCCTCACCATCACGGCTACTCGTAGCCGGTTGAGAAGTAGATGGCACCATCCCTTACGCGAGAGCAGGCACATTACTTTCGACATCATTCGCTATGGCTCTGTCAGAATCCATTTACTATATAAAAGCACATTTCAATGTTAGGATTCATCACATATCGTAGTTCATAAATATGGCATGTATAGTTAGACTTACATACGCTATGGTTATCCTAGAATCGACTAAACCATAGCTCTGATACCAACCAAATGTAACACTCCTAACCCGTAACCATTGCCGGATTAGGGTTACAAGGTATTACCGAACAGATGGAACAATTCAGATCATTTCAGAGTCACAAAGTCATACATTTCAAATACATAATCCTTCAATCACAATTCGTCCCTTTCTTAGGTCTACGAGGCCTAAGACGTGCTTATAAGGAAGGTTGGGACTAAACCAAACATATTCAGAATTTTTAGAAACTTAGAAATTTTTCTAAGCTGCAGAGGTCACACGCCCGTGGGGTTAGGCCGTGTGCCTCACACGGACACCAGACACACCCATATGTCCAGGTCGCGGTGAAACAGAGCATACATACTAATTTATGCATAGGGCCACATGACACGCCCGTGTGTCTTGGCCGTATGAAATTAAGGGAGCTACTGACTTGCTCACACGGCTACAAGGCACGCCCGTCTGTCTAGCCTGTGTGACATCCTGACCAATTTAGTTAAGGTACAGGTATCACACGGTCGATTCACACGCCCGTGTGCTTAGGTCATGTGGCATGAAATAGGCTTGGTTTAAGCCACATTTCACCCCCAATTTGCAAAGTACCTACAAGCCACAATTACATAACATTTACATGCATAAAGAGGCAATCAAAACAACCAATTTTCAAATCCAATGCATACACCAATTGATCAAATTATCATCATCTAACATCGTTGGTCATTTCACATGTTAAACCATTCCAAACTCACAAGCCAAAACAAATCCATATACTTGATTCAAAACTCATTTATACCATATTCATTCTTACCCTAAAACCTACCAATTCCACCATCAAGCATATAACAAAATGACCATTTCTCATTTAGCCATATAAGCATCATAAAGCATACTAAAATGCACTAACAACATATTCCATTCTAAGCATAAATTCATCCATAAGTTAGCCACATCTCATGGCATCACATATATACATATCAAAATCATCATAAAACATCTAGACTATACATGCCATAATAACCATTAACACTTTCCAAAAGATACCAAAATTAAGTTCGATGATGTGATGACGATCCTTGACGATCACCGAGCTCTCAGTAGCTACGATATCTATAAGACAGAACAATTACACACAAAGTAAGCTTATAAAAGCTTAGTAAGCAATATACAATTAAAAATTCAATTCGTTAATCACATAATAGTACAATTCATTAACATAAGTTCGTAGCCATCTCACATAGGTAATTCATGAACCAATCTTTACATCATTCGATCACACTTTCTATAAGTTCACAGTTCCAAACTGATCTCTCGTGATTGTGATGAAGTAATAAAATCTGATCGTACTTGGAAACTAACTAATATCATGATAAAAAGGCAAGTGCAACTATCGAATAGTAGTATAGTCAGTGGCAAGACCGGAATATCGAATCCAAGGAACTATGAGTACTAGTAATGACTTTCTTCCTATTATCTAGCCTAAAAATAAAAATGGGGTTTTGTTTCTAAATTAACTAATCTAAACTAAACTGAAAAGAAACGGCAATGAGTAAAGAGAGAGATTGCTTTTGGGAAAACTGATTGATTAAGGTAATACCTAAGGAAGAATCCACCTAGACTTCACTTTTTATCTAACTCTGAACCAGATGATTTCTTCATTTGATTTGATCCGTAAAGATCCCTAAATTATGTTAATACCTCCGTCGAGAATAAGAACAACTAATCCTAGGTTGATTAACTAAAATCTCTTTCTAGTTAAAACCCCTAGTCTTGCATTAACTCGATCTATGGCTCCCTATATTAGATTTGACTCTAATCCGACAGATTTTTGTCATCTTATATTTAGGATTACGATCAACTCTGCTTAATTGTGTTGGATCTACTCTTATGTAGGGACTTTTGCTCGTCTACATAAGCATATTCAACTTAAATCAATATCCCAAAAATATCAATTTAAGAGTTAAAAACACAATTAAGAACAAATCAAATATTTATCACACAGCTCAGATAACAATAACAAGATCTATTTTAGGTTTCATTCCCCTTAGGTATTTGGGGTTTTAGTTCATAATTATAAAAGAAAATATTTCAGAAAAAATAAAATAACAAAACATAAGAAAACCCAAAAGTCCTGAAAGGATTGAAGGGAGATCCTCTGTCTTGATGTAGATCCTAGCTTCTGAGAGGGATCAATCGGCTTCCCTTCGAGTAATTTCCTACCTTTAACTCCCCGTCTTAACAGGAATAAAGCACACCCTTGTAGTTGCCTCTTAGGGTCTTTATATAAAGTTCAGAATGTCTTTCTTAGCCCCTAAGTAGCCTTTTCCAAGTGAAATTGAACTTCTTCATGACAGGGACAAGCCCATGTGCCACACCCGTGTGTATCGGGGCCCATGCCGTGTTCGAGCCTGTTAATGTGGCACGACCATGTGAGACGCCCGTGTGGCGAACCTTCAGGCTGTGTTGATTATTGAATTGGGCTTAATTTGCCAGTGTTCGACCCGTTCCTTGCTTTTTTCTCTTCCTTATGCTCACCTAAGTATAAAACATGAAATAAAAGGATTAGGAGCACCAATTTCCACAAATTCAATGATAATTCATCCAGAATTTAGGCTAAGCATGAGGTAAAAATACGTATAATTTACGGTTTATCAAATACCCCCAGACTTAAGCCTTTGCTTGTCCTCAAGCAAAATCTCAACTCACAATTAAAAATCATTCTTCTCAACTTATAATCCTTATCAATAATGTTTCAAACTAATCCACAAGTAATCATATAATGAAAATTCAACCAGAAGAACATTAAAGTCTCAAACACTCTAAGTTGAGAATTTTATCATAGAAACATAGGTTTTCTCCCTTCTCCTAAGTAATTACCTTTCAATCAAAATCAACAAGAGTTGACATCCTCACTAAAGATTCACTCTATCCACTTAAAGTGTTTAGGGTTCAAAAATTAAGCACTCATTAGTGAACCTGAAAAGTTATTACCATAAGCTTGCAGGAAAATCAAATCTTAACCACTATAGATTGATATGATACATCGATCAAAAGGTCTTTCAATGGTTGTAATGGGGCTTTGGTTAGGGGTGTTGTCACAAGCTGAAAAAAAGAGGGTTAGAATCGAGATTGAACTAAAAAATATCTAGCTAGAAAAATCTCTATCACTGAAACATATTCCTAGAGCTAAGCTCTTCTTTCGATGACATCGTTCTGGATTCGAAAGTTTATAATAGAAATATGCAAAAATATTGAATTATGACTAAAATATGAATTACAACTGAATTGACTGTATATACACTTTTTTTTAAATCAATCAAATATAAATAAATTAAATATTTATTAACTTTACAAACTTGAAAAAGAGAACAAAGCTAGATAATAATTTAACTCAAATCTCGACAAAAAAAAGGGATCAAAATAATTGAAGGTAATTGTAACACCCCAAATTTCGGGCCTAGAAGTATTGGGCCTTGGTTAAGTTTTGGATCCTAGTTAGTATTTTTAAGAGTTTAATTTTGGCGTTCTAGAAGGTTGGAAGTGGCATGAAGATGGACTCTAAGGAGAGTGATTAGAAGAGAAAATATAGGAAGAGGTTAGGAGAGCTTATCGTGGAGAAAAATTAGGAGATGGGATGTGGATGAAGTGGAGCCAATTGGGACTATAGGGGTTCAGCTTTGAGTATTTATAGGGGGTGCCGAATTCTTTTTGAAGAGTTTCCCTTGCTTTGCCAAACCGAATGCTTCATTCTTCTCCTTCTTTCTAGTTCTTTTTCCTCTTTTGCAAAAGCCGAATACCTATATCCCCTTTGCTAATTTTTTTCCTTAATCTCTTAAAAGCCGAATACCCATATCCCCTTTGCCGATTTCTTTTGCTTTCCTCCATCACAATTTTTTTTTGTTATTTACAACCTTTAATCAAGATTTTAGAAGCCGATCACACTCAGTAGATATCTAGGCCGCAAGATCAGAGACTAGTTTTGGTAAGTACTTAGTTAACCATCTTTTAGTGCGTTTTGATAAAAGCCGAAGGGATATCTAATATTTTTCGTGTCATTAACCCTGTATTAACAAGGGGTAGGGTTCAAAGATTTCAAGCGTGGTAAGGATCTCTAGCAAGTGGTAAGTGTACTCATTCTCAATTTCAGTTTCGTAGGTGGCCGAATATAAGTGTGGTTCATAGGGTTGACTCGTGTGGAATATGAGTCACTTGATGTTGATAGTATATGTGTATTGATGCAGATCTAAGGATATTCGGGAATAATAGCGAAGGAAAGGTTATTTAAATCGGTGGTACACGGTAAGGTTACGGTAAGGTTTCGGGATTTGATAAAGTTGTAGTTTAAGGTATAGAATTGATTCGAAGATGGTTTTGGTTGTAGGTCAAGGCTGAGGATAGTGTAGTATGGGTCGTCAATCAGGTGTGTACATACACTACACACACGACAAATCGGCAACAGCCGAAATCTCGAAATCCCGAATGGGCCTGCCAAACTTGTGGACCCAAACTGGCAAGTTGTGATATGGAATTGTATGATGGATTGATATGCATGATTGTATGATTGGATTATGATCGGGCCTAATGGGCGACATAAGCATGCTTGGGGCTTAATGGGTTTTATGAATATGATTGGGCTTAGTGGGCCTTATGGGATTGTAGAAATGCATGCTAGGGTTTTAATGGACTATAGGCCTAGTTCTGATCTCTCAAATTTTACATAAGACTTAATTAAATAATTAAACATGTCCATGGAAAAGTCATTAGACTAAGGTGTGGCAATAGATGTGTGCATGTCTAGGATTAGATCTAGGAAGAGCTTAGTACTTAAGCGGTCCGAGTGACCTACCTCCTCTTCTCTTGAATCCTATCTGGTGCATAGTGTCCGTTCACTTTAGTCGCGAGGACTTGTTGATGGGCCAAAATCCATAATTAAAATCTGTACCTTTAGGAAATTACGAAAATACCCCTTTAGGGTAGAATTACTAAAATGACCCTGTAAAGTAGAATTATTATAATGCCTCGAAGGGTAGAGTTACCGAGACACCCTTGTAGGGTAGAAATTACCAAAATACCCCTGGGTAGTGAAATGACTAAAATACCCCCATGTGTTATGAATGTGACTGGTGTATGTTGTATGTGACGATGATGCATTCATGAGATATTATGTTGCATGTGGGCTGGGTTTTGATTGGAGGAAGTGTATATGAAGGTCGCACAGTCGCTTAACGACTGTGGACCCAACAAAGACTTTTGAGCCACGAGCAGCTCGCTGCAACGTTTGAGTAGTACCGCAACCGGTGCTACCTTTGGAGTGTAGAGGATAGATGGGTTGATGTTGTAACACCCCCTACCCGTATTCGTCGCTGAAATAGGGTACGAGGCATTACCGAAGGTTACTGAACAATAATTTTTTTTTTAAAACTCAATATATCCCCTTTATAAACATGTAACCTTTCCTGCAAAACTTAAACCGAGACCAATCCAAATCAACCAATCCAATTCAGCATATTTTTAAAATAGATTCATGCACATTCATAAGCTAATCTCATCATATACCAAACTAAGTTTTGTTAGCCATACCAATGGCTAACTTTACATTCATTTCGTATCAACATTTACTTTATAAACTTATACATGCAATTGATTTCCAAAATAAAGTTTCTAGATATACCAAAATATTGAGGTTGATAGTGTGATGTATCTCCAACCGAATCTGACCTCCGAGCTCTTAATACTACAAAACAGGGAAAAAGAAAACAGGATAAGCACATTGTGCTTAGTAAGCTCATGTAACAAGAATTATACTTACCTAATATTTTCAATGCAATACAATAAACATACATACATCCATTTAATGCATTGTTACCTTAACATGCACAAACTCAACATTCAAGTTAGTACAATAATTTCAATGTATCAATAATATTTACTGAGATTGATGAGCTCATCAATACCGTGATTTCCATTCCATTATTATTTTCCCGTATTTATCCCATTGAATTTCTCGGAATTTCGATGGATTTTCAGGGGTACACTTTAGTGTACAAATCCGGGTCCGTCAATTCATATTCACGTACGCACATTTCCATTTCAGAGAGCACACTCCCACAAACCTCATCTTTACAGTGGGATTACCAGTCCAGGCTAAATCCCTTGTAATATAAACTCATAGAGTATTGTCAGGATTACCAGTCCAGGCTAAATCCCCTACAACGACAATTACTCTAATGAGCTTGGATCTGAATTACCAGTCCAGGCTAAATTCAGACCCTAATTCGGATTACCAGTCCGGGCTAAATCCATTTTCCACATATTCTTCGGGAGGGCTATATCAGGATAGGATCACCCGTCCGGGCTAGATCCCCTTTTACCGTCAATTCCTTTCCAGAGATCCATCGAATTTTCCTTTCATTCAACCGGGATTTCTTCCTATTTTTATCAAATATATCAATGTTTCATCAATTTTCATATAATAAACATTCAATTCATATTCACATCAATAACATACATTTCAAGCATTTAAGAATATAATTCAAGTTACACGAACTTACCTCGATACTTGTTTGTATATAAAAATCTACTAATCCTAAACTTTTTCCTTTCCTGGATCTAGCTTTGTGTTTGAGTCTTCAGGATCTAAATAAATAAATTTATTCATCAAATTAACATTTCATGTTCATATGTACCATTTTCTACAATTCCACTACTATTTATAGTTCATCCAAGGCTGTCTACTTGCGTCATAGTTACTAAATTATTTTTATCTTGAGCTACAGGACTCTAAATTAAGATTCATAAATTTTCCCTGAAACTAGACTCACATATATTCTAACCATAAAATTTTTAGAATTTTTGGTTTAGCCATTTAGTACAGTTTATTTTTTAAAGTTACCCCTGTTCTGCTATATGACAGTTCCGACCTTTCTTCACTAAAAATTAATTATCTCCTCATACGGAACTCGGATGATGTTCTCGCTTGTTTTTATTGAAAATATACTCATTAAGGATTTTAAAAATATAAATTTGAGTCCCTAATTATTTTTATACAATTTTTGGTGATTTTTCCAAAGTCAAAACAGGGGAACCCAAAATCATTCTGACCTTGTCTCACAAAATGCATTATATCTCAAGATTTACAATTCTATTGCTTAATCGTTTCTTCTATGAGAAACTAGACTCAATAAGCTTTAATTTCATATTTTTTTCACCCTCTAATTCGATTTGTAAAATTTATGGTGATTTTTCAAATTTGGACTACTGCTACTGTCCAAAACTGTTTTAGTGCAAGAGGTTTATTACCATTTTTCCCCTAAGCTTTTAATAAGTGATAATTTCGTCCCTACTCAATTAACCTCACAATTGAGCTAATTTTTCTCAATTAATACTTTATTCTATACCTTATAACCTTTGGGAATAAGAATTTCAGCACCAAACTTCAATTTCACACTCTTTTACAAATAGGTCCTAATTATCCACTTTCTTTACATTTTATTCCATAAAATCATCATATAATAAGATTAAAGCTTAAATTCCATGCTAAATATTCATATACTTACAGCACTCAACCATGGTGACTTTCAATTTCATCCATAAAATCAAAAACTAATGAATTTAATAGTAGGACCTAGTTGTAAAAGTCTTAAAAACACAAAAATTACAAGAAAAAGGCAAGGATTAACTCACTTGGTGCAAAAATTATGAAAAAAGAGCTTAGATAACCCGTCCTATGGCATTTTGGCTGATTAGAATGAAGAGAAATCTCAAGAAATCTATATATTTCCATATTAGTCCTAGTTTTATTTAGTTAATAATGCAATATTCCAATTTTACCCTTAATTCATCCATTTTTCTGCTGATTTTATGCCCTTGCCGTCCGGCCCAAATAAATTTTGGGTCTATTTGCCTTTTAAATCCTTTCTCATTAAACACTTAAGCTATTTAATCATCTTAACAACTTTTACACTTTTTCTAATTTAGTCATTTTCATTTAATTGACTGCCCAAACGTTAAAATTTTCTAACGAAATTTTAATACAATATTACTAACATTTCACAAATATTTAGACAAATATTTTTTACTCGGTCTTAAGAGATCGAGGTCTCGATAACTTGTCTTTACCTAATTTCTTCAATAATTTCTTTTTCTTAACTAACCACTAAATCGGTAAAAAAAATTTTATCGATATTTTCATACAAATTTTCCTATCATATCAATATTTATGCAAAAATATTAAAATAAATTTCTCTATAAATCGGATTTGTGGTTACGAAACCACTGTTCCGATAACCTTGAATTTAGGCCATTACAGATGTAGACATCGCCACAGGTGTGTTGGGCTGGTACAGGTGGTGTGTAGCGATTGGATTTGGGATGGGAGCATTGCATTCATGTGATTCTGATATGATATGAGGTCAACGTGGGTTAAGGCCCAGACCACCGATATTTTTAAGGCTTAGGCCCAATGTGATATTTGTATATTGAATTGATTTGATTGCCAAGGGTTGTACACATTGAGTTTCGAAACTCACACCTTTAAATTAAATGTTTCAGGCAATCCTCAGTAGGCGGCTCGACGTGGGAGAGGACTCGGAGGTGGTCACACTTCAAGTTACTTAGGGATTTTAAATAAATTATTTCTTTCAATTACTTTAGTTTTGTTATTTTATTTTCATTTGATGTAAAAAGGCCTTGTGTCTTCGAGGTGACTGTATTTAGAGTTTATCAATATTTTGACTACTTAGTTCTTATTTTTACTTAGATAACCTACTCAAGTTAAACATGGTTTTTAAATAATATTATTATTTGGGCATTTTTGTTTAAACATGGGCTTCCATTTTGGGCTTAACATGGACTTGAATTTCTAAATCTCAAACTTAAATTTTAACCAAGTAAATTTCCTATCAAACATATTCTCAATTTCATAAAATTGTTTTGGAACAATCTCTTTGATGTGACATCACCGGATTCGGCCATAACGTCTGGCCCGGGTCAAGGGTGTTACAGTAATTCAACAAAAATGGGTTATAGGTTAATATTAAAGGTAAGTCAAAGAATGGGTTGTTAGGCTCAATGGGGTTCACTAGGGGTTAATTTATGGAGTTAGGCTTTTATGGAGTAAGTGGGTTAAACCTAGGTGCCTTTATCATTTCGGTATATCAAATCAATGATGTGGTCTCGACATGTATAATCGTAGCAAGTTCTAGAATAACAAATCAGTATTGGCTCACTCAAAGCAACAATAAAAGTGAGCATGAAAGGATGTATGCTCAAAAGGCTCAAAAGTCTCACCAGAATTATGGCTTTTGATGTCAATCCTGTGAATTTCAAATCTCAATATAACACTTAAAATTAGGAAAAATAACCTAGAAAAAATTTAAATTCTCAAAAATTTTAACTTATCATGCTTGATTCCCTAATGTCTTAAAGTTTGAATAATCAAAGCATAAGTACCTATGTCTTAATTCTCAACATATCAATAAAAATCATAAATCAATCAGAATTCATCTTATTAAGGGATTGAGACTAATGCAGAGAGTGAAAGTGAGAATTTGAAATTTGAGAACAATGCAAAATGTTAGTGGTATGAAATTCAGGGATTTGAAGAGAATGCAACAGCTGAAAGTGAATTCCCCCCCCCACAGTTAAGATGTACATTGCCCTCTATGTATAAAGATACGTTAGTAGCAATAGAAGCATAAAATCATAAGATAGGGAAAGAAGTGAAACTCCCTGAATTTTGGATGAATTCCTTGAGCTAGAAGTATGAAGACTTGGAGAAAGGACTACTTGAAGTTCGTAATTCTGGGTGATTGAAGAGAATAAGTACAACTGTGTGTAAATTTCAAGGATTACTCGATAAGAATTTAAAGATAAGGGAAAAAGGCAATATAAAGTAAAGAAAATGAAATTTTAAAATTTAAAATTTAAATAATGGAAATTTGGCCCACGGCCGTGGCGCACGCCCGTGTATGAATGGACAGGTTTAACCACGGCAGTATTGCACGACTGTGTTACTAATCATGGGGTGTCCACGGCCTTAGACACGCTCGTGTGTCTGGTTGTGTGGTCTGGGGAATTTGCGGTTTAAGGGGTTAGTTATGAATGTAAGAAAATCAAACTTGTTAGTGCTCAGGTTGCCTCCCGAAAAGCACTTGTTTATAGTCTAAGCTCGACTTTTCTCAAGCTTGTTCGGTCACGGTGGCTTGAAGAGTTGAAACTCTTCTATCCTGCTTTCAATTTCATCATCAACATAAGATTTGAGTCGAGTATGATTTACCTTGAAATTGCCGAGTGACTCATGTTTATCTTGACTGTACCATAGGGGAAGATTTTCATTACCGTGAGGTAAGGTGTATCACTTGTATGTTCTTTTGAATTCAAGATTCGAGGATTGTCTTCCTTAAGATTACTTTATCGCCTACCTTGATTTGATTCGTTTTTACCTGAGAGTCGTCTTGGTGATGCTCTGGGTTGTTGTGGCATATTTTGGTCTTTTCTTGATAGTTCAGCCACTCATCTAGTTCCTCAATCTAAAGTATTTGCTTTTCATGTACGTCTCCCTTGGATGGACTTGTCTGTGTTTTGGTTGCCCTTATGTGAAGTGTATCCTGTAAAGACGGTTGGATGGTGAGATATTCTTTTTACAAGGATTCGAAACAGTATTTTTATTATCAACAATCTTAATCGAGTTTCGGGCTTGTAAAGTAACTTTGTCATCACCTACACGTAATGTAAGCTCGCCTGTTCCTACATCAATTATTGTTCTAGCAATTGCTAAAAATGGACGCCCTAGAATTAAGGGTACATTGCTATCCTCATCAATATCTATAACAACAAAGTCGACTGGGAATATAAATTTATCAATTTTGACAAGCACATCCTCAATAATGCCCTTAGGAAACCTAATAGTTTTATCAGCCAATTGAATGCTCATCTTAGTTTGTTTAGGTTTCCAAAGACCTAGTTATTTAAACAATTTATAAGGCATTACATTAATACTAGCCCCTAAATCAGCTAAAGTATTTTTGACGTTTAAACTACCAAGTAAACAAGGAATTGTAAAACTCCCTGGATCTTTTAGTTTGTTGGGCAGCTTGTTTTGTAGAATAGCTGAGCACACTGCATTCAGTTCCACATGAGATGTTTCATCAAGCTTCCGTTTATTCGTCAGTAACTCTCTTAAGAATTTAACGGCATTTGGCATCTACGACAGAGCTTCAATAAACGGTAAGTTAATGTGTAATTTCTTTAAAAGTTTAAGGAATTTACCAAATTGTTCATCAGTGGGGTCTTTTCTTAGCGCATTTAGGTATGGGATATGAGGCTTATATTCTTTAACAATTGCTTCTTTGGAACTTACCTTGTCCTTACCTTTACTTACCATAGTCTCCTTACATGGCTCTAGGATGGTTTTGGTTAACCCTTCCTCATCTATTGTATCTACAGCATTAAGTTGCTCCTTAGGATTAGTCTCTGTGTTACTTGGTAACCCACCTTGTGGTCTTTCAGAAATTAGCTTAGCGAGCTGGCCTATTTGAGTTTCAAGCCTTTGAATGGATGCTTGCTGGTTCTTCAGTGCCGTCTCGGTGTTTTGGAAATGGGTTTCTGACACGGCGATAAATTTTGTAAGTATCTTCAAGGTTCGGCTTTTTCTCTTGTTGGAACAGTGGCTGTTGAAATCTCAGAGGAAGTGGTTGTCTTTGATTTCCTTGTCCTCCCCATGAAAAATTAGGGTGGTTCCTCCAACCTGCATTGTAAGTATTTCTATAAGGGTTATTTTGAGATCTATAATTATTACCCATATAGTTGGCTTGCTCGGTTTCCATGCCATGTCCATAGGAGGAGTAATCGGGATTATTCATGTTTCCTTGAATTGAGTCACACTGCATCACTGGGTGTACCTGTATAGAACCAACAAAGTTATCAATCTTTTTATTAAGAAGCTCTACTTGATTAGAAAGCATAGTGACTGCATCAATATTAAAAACTCTGGCAGCTTTTTGTGGCTTTGTTCTCATGACTTGCCACTGATAGTTATTCAGTGACATCTCTTCTATAAACTCGTAAGCTACTTCTGGTGTTTTGTTGTTGATTGTTCCACTGGCAGCTGCATCGATCATTTATCTAGTCGAAGGATTCAAACCGTTGTGAAAGGTTTGAACTTGTAGCCACAGAGGTAATCCATGGTGATGGCACCTTCTCAGTAAGTCCTTATATCTTTCCCATGCATTGTAAAGTGTTTTTAAATCCATCTGCACAAAAGAAGAGATATCATTCCGTAATTTAGCCATTTTAGCTGGTGGAAAATATTTAAGCAAAAATTTCTCAGTCATTTGCTCCCATGTAGTGATAGACCCTCATGGTAGAGAATTCAACCATTGTTTGGCTTTGTTTCTCAAGGAGAATGGGAATAGCCTAAGGCGAATGGCATCATCAGAAATGCCATTTATTTTGAATGTGACGCATAATTCCAAAAAGTTGCTAGATGCGAGTTAGGATCCTCATCCTGCGAACCATCAAACTAAATAAACTGTTGTATCATTTGAATAGTGTTAGGTTTTAGTTCAAAATTATTTGCAGCAATAGTAGACCTAACAATGCTAGATTCAGTGCCTACTAAATTAGGTTTAGCATAATCATACATAGTACGAGGTATAAGATTATGCTCAGCAGGATTTGTAGCTACTACAGGAGGTAGCTGATTATCCTGATTTGCTTCCATCTCTGGAATAGGTTCAGGTTCTTCTTCTTGTCCTTGTTCTGGATACTGTAGACTTCTCTTTATCTCTCGGCGATTTCTGCAAACTGTAGCTTCTAAATTGTCGTCAAAAAGCAGTGGTCCTCCTGGGTTTCTTTTAGTCATAAACTAGAGATATCTGGAAGGAAAGAAAATTTCAGTGAATAAAAATAAAAATAAATGCTGGAAATAAATAAAAGCAGTAATGGCTAAAGTAATAGAAATCGATTTACTCCCTAGGCTTGGAAAATGAAACTTGTGCAATTTACTCCCTATTCCAAGCCTAACCAAAATTTCAAAGTAGAATTTATAGAACATATTTTCTATAAATTTTAGAATTTTCTTATCAATTTTCACAACTTTACATTTTAGTCCCTAAATCATGTTTTCACCAAAAATCACTTTGTAAGAGTTGTTTATCTATCAACAACCTTTCATTTTCTACCATAAAATTCTAATTTTCAGCATATACATCCATGACCCATTTTCCATACTTTGATAACTTTTCAAGTTAATCCCCCAAATAGATAGATTAAGCTATTCCAGTTTTTAAAATATTAAAATTACTAAAAACGGGACAAGGAAACTTACCCAATTAGGCCTTGAAAGTTTCTTCTCTCTCTCCTGGGGTTTCCATAGGGATTAAAGATGACAAAAATAAGATGATATTTCTTTTATCATTTTTTAATTAATTAATTATTTTAATTTTCAATTTAGTCCTTACCCTTTTCCTAAATTTCCGTGGATGATTCAACAAAGATATTTCCCATCTTTTGATTGATGGTCTAATTACCATATAAGGACCTCTAGTTTTGAATTCCATAGCTATTTAATCCTTATAGCTACTAGAATTCTACTTTTGCATTTTATGCGATTTGGTCCTTCTCATAATTAAACACGAAATCGATAAAATCTTCTTACCAAAATTTTCACATAAAATTTCTAACCTAATACAGACCATAAAATAAAATAAAATAAATTTTCCTTTCGAATCGAATTTGTGGTCCCGAAATCACTATTCCAATCTCACTAAAATTAGGTTGTTACAATTCACCCCTAAAGGATTTTCGTCCTCGAAAATCTTACCAGTAAAGAGGTTTGGATATTGCTTTCTCATGGTATCCTTCGGTTCCCAAGTAGCCTCTTCTATACTGTGCCATTACCAAAGAACTTTTACTAATGCAACCTTTTTATTTCTCAACTCTTTTGCTTCCCGAGCTAAGATTTTAATCGATTCTTCCTTATATGTCATATCGGCTGAATCTGTACCTCTGTTGGAGAGATAACATGTGAAGGATTAGATTGATACGTTCATAGCATAGACACATGAAAAACATTATGAATCCGACCAAGTTTTGGTGTTAAAGCTAACCGATATGTAATAGGTCCAATTCTCTCTGTAATCTTGTATGGTCCAATGAACCGTGGACTCAGTTTTGCTTTACGACCAAACCGGAGAACTTTCTTCCGAGGCGATACTTTCAAGAATACCTTGCCACCGGCTTGAAATTCTATTTCTTTTCATTTAAGATCAGCATAAGCATTTTGACGATCAGAGGCTACTTTCAAACTGTCCTGAATCACTTTCACCTTTTCTTCAGTCTCATGGACTAAGTCAACTCCGTGTAACTTTTTCTCATTAAGTTCTATCCAATACAATGGAGTTCTACATTTGCGACCATACAAAGCTTCATACGGTGCCATTTTAAAACTGGACTGATAATTGTTATTATAAGAAAATTCAACCAAGGGCAAATACCTTTCCTAGTTACCTTCAAAATCAAGTATACAACATCGAAGCATATCTTCCAAGATCTGTCAGATTGATCATCTATTTGGGGATGAAATACAGTACTGAAATGTAGTTGTGTACCCAGAGCTTCTTGCAACTTGCTCCAAAATGGAGATGTAAACTGAGGGTCTCTATCTGGAATGATAAAGATAGGTACTCCATGTAATCTGACAATCTCAAAAACATACATCACAACCAATCTATCCGAGAAAAAATACATATGTACCGAAATAAAAAGTGCAGACTTTGTCAACCGATCAACAATTACTAATATGACATTTTTCTTTTTTGGAAACGGGGGTAATCCCTATACAAAGTCCATAGTAATTCTTTCCCATTTCCATTCTGGTATTGTAACTGGCTGTAAAAGTCTAGAAGGCAACTGATGTTCATCTTTTACTTGCTGACATATCAAACATTTAGATCCAAACTCAGAAATATCCCGTTTCATTCCTGGCCTCCAATACATCTTTTTCAAATCATTGTACATTTTATTACTACCAGGATGTATAGACATGCTACCATTATGGGCTTCATTCAAAATCTTCTATACAAGTTCTGAACTTTTTGGTACACATACTTTGCCTCTAAATAACAAACAACCATCAGTCCAAATCTGAAATTTAAAGTCAGAAGTCGATTCACTTTGTATCTGTTTTGCTTGCAACTTATAATCATTTTTCTGAGCTTCAGATATCTACTGCAAAAACATTGGTCTACCTTTTAACTCAGCTATAATTAAACCATTATCAGATAATGACAATCGAGTATTCATTGCTTGCAAGGTATACAGAGATTTTCTGCTCAGAGTTACCTCAAATTCAAATCTTTCTATGACATCAAATACTTCAACCTTTTATGATCAGTGAATATGTGACATTTTTACCAAACAAGTAATGCCGCTAGATTTTCAATGCGAACACAATGGCTGCCAATTCAAGATCATGTGTCTGGTAGTTTCTTTAATGTGGCTTTAGCTGTCTTAAAGCATAGGCCACTACATTACCTTCTTGCATCAAAACATAGCCTAAACCATTCAATGATGCATCATTGTAAATTATAAATTCCTTTCCCGATTCTGGCTAAACTAACATTGGAGCTTCTATTAACAAAGCTTTTAATCTATCAAAACTCTACTGGCATTTATTAGTCGATTCAAATTTCACATTTTTTTACAATAGTCGGGTCATCAAGGAAGCTATCATTGAAAAACCTTTTACAAACCTCCGATAATAACTAACTAGTCCTAGAAAACTTCGAACTTCAGACACATTCCTCGGTGGCTTCCAGTTAACAATGGCTGAAATTTTATTCAGGCCTACCCTGGCACCTTCAGCAGATACTATATGCCCAAGAAAACTAACTTCTTGTAGCCAAAATTCACATTTACTAAATTTGGCATATAATTGTTTCTCTCGTAGAGTTTGCAACACTATTCTCAAATGCTCAGCATGTTCATTTTCATCTCGAGAGTAAACCAAAATATCATTTATAAATACCACCACAAACCTGTCTAAATATGGGCTAAAAATTCTAATCATCAAATCCATAAACACTGCAGGTGCCTTTGTCAAACCGAATGGCATCACAAGAAACTTATAGTGTCCATATCTGGTTCTAAAAGCTGTCTTGGGTACATCTGAATACTTTACTCGTAGTTTATAGTAACCAGAACAAAGACTAATCTTTAAAAATACAGTGGCACATTTTAACTGCTCAAATAGGTCATCAATACGAAGCAAAGGATACTTGTTCTTTCTGGTGACTTTTTTGAGTTGTCTATAATCAATACACAGCCTCAATGATCCATCTTTCTTTTTAACAAACGAAACTGCCGCACCCCAAGGTAAGTAACTAGGTCGAGCAAAACCTCTGTCAATCAATTCTTGCAACTATACATTCGTCTCTTTCAATTTAGTAGGATCCATTCTCTAAGGCGCTATGGATATCGGCGTTGTACCCGGAACAAGATCTATAAAGAATTCTACTTCTCTATCCGGTGGTAAACTAGGTACTTCTTCTAGAAATATATCAAAAAATTCACATACAACAAGAACTGACTGGATCTTTAACTCAGATACTTTAGTATCCAACACATATGTAAGATAAGCATCATACCCCTTTCTGACATATTTCTGTGCTGATATTGCTGAAATCACATTAGATAATACATCTAGTTTATCATATTCAACACGAAGTAATTTACCACTCTCAAATTTTAATATAATATATTTCTATTTACAATTCACCACTGCATCATATTGGGTTAGCCAATCCATTCCCAAAATCACATCAAATTCATCAAATGGCAGTAACATCAAGCCAGCTGAAAAGCAATAACCTTTACCATCAACAGACAGTTCTTACAAACTTTATCCACCATAACAAATTCAGTGAATTCAATAGGTAAATTCTTAATAGTCACTAAGTTTTTGCATATGTATGAGTGTATGGAACTAAGATCAATCAAAGCAGTAATATCAATATCAAGTAGAGAAAATGTACCAGTAATGACTTTTGGTGCAGAGGTATCTTCTCTAGCACGAATAGCATACGTTCTTGCAGGTGCTCATGCCTCAAATCCATCTGTTGTATCCTGGTAGTACCTCGACTGCCACTAACATTGCCAGGATGATGGGGTGGTCTGCCTCTCGAGACAGGATTACTAGGCTTAGAGCTAGTTTTATCTCTTTTTCAACTCTTCCTGGACAGTCCCTAAGAAAATGGTCAAGTGAACCACTTCCAAAAAAAATCTCCACTTCTAGACCGACATTCCCCATGATGAAATTTGTTACAATGTTTACATTTTGGTTTGGGATTACCAACGCTACCCACACTGGTCACAGATGGAGATGAAGACCTCGAGTTAGAACGTTAAGAGCCTCGCTCTCTTCCAGAATATTCCGTAGAGGTGGTCACACGATCATCATACTTCTTTAATTTCTTAGAACCAAATGATTGTGACTTACTTATGGTTCTTTTTCTAGAAACCCGAGCCCCTCTTTCAGCTTGTTTCTTCTCCTTACTCAATTCATCAGCTTTGTATGCTTGACCGGCTAACACCGCAAATTCCCTTATCTTGAGAATTTCGATCAACAATTTAATTTCTTCATTTAAACCTTCTTCAAAGCGTTTACACATCTCGGCCTCAGTTAGAACCCACTCTCTGGCATATTTGCTCAACCGAACAAATTCTCATTTATATTCGGATACAGTCATGTTTCCCTGCTTGAGTTCTAAAAATTCTTTCTTTTTCTGATCCATAAATCTCTAACTCACATATTTCTTTCTGAATTTAGTTTGGAAGAATTCTCATGTAATGCTTTCTCTCTCGACACAACTGAAGTTATGGTATTCCACCAATGATAAGTTGTATCTTTCAATAGGGATACTGCACATTTCAGACATTCGGCAGGTATACAAGATAATTCATCAAAAACCCGGATAGAATTTTCTAGCCAAAACTCAGCCCTTTCTGGATCATCATCTGTGGTAGCTCTAAATTCGTGCTCCCCTTGCTTACAAATTTTATCTATCGGAGGCTTACCAATTCTAATAGGTTCAACACCATGTGGTACCTTAGGAACCAATTGAGGAGCAATTGGGGGAAGTCGTGGTACAGCGGGGTTTGCTCTTAAGAACTCGGTAAACCACTTATTCATTAATTGAAAGAAGGCCTATTTTTCCTCCTCACCTTGGCCCTCAGACACGGGCCTTTCACTACCAGACTCGGAAGTAACTCTTTGAATTAAAGATGAAGCATTGCTCTCAGCTTCCTCAGATTCAGCTCTAGCTCGGTTGGATGACATTACTATATGAAAAACACATTTAAATTGATCAGGAGTCATCACACTATCATAGTTTATATAATGGCATGTATAGCTCAACTCATGTTTGCTAGTCAAATTTGAGAATCGGCTAAATTGTAGCTCTGATACCACTAAATGTAGCACCCCTAACCCGTATCTGTCGCTAGAATATGTCCCTTAGTAGGGTTTTCGAGGCCCAAAACAAGCATTAGAATCCATTCAGGACCAAATCGTGATATCGGGAAATTTTTTGCAAAATCCCAAAATTTTCTCATTATTAAGAGTCACACGCCCATGTGGTATGAAACACGCCTGTGTGGTTAGGCCGTGTGGAGTCACATGCCTGTGTCCTGAACCCGTGTAACTCTCTCACTTGTAACTCATGAACAAATTGATGTCACACGGCCAAGTAACACGCCCATGTGCTAAACCTTGTGATTAATTCGAATTTGCAAAAAATAGGTGCAAGATTCACACGGCCAAGAGACACACCCGTGTTCTGGGCCGTGTGCCTCACACGGTTGAGACACACGCCCGTGTTCTGGGTCGTGTGCCTCACATGGCTGAGACACATGCCCGTGTCTCTGCTCGTGTGCTCAATTCTAAGCATTCTGTTTCTAAAAATTTAGGTGCAGGGGACACACGGCCTAACCACATGCCTATGCTACCAAACTATGTGTCACACACGGTCTAGACACACGCCCGTGTGTCTGCCTGTATGGACAAAATAAAGCCATTTCTAGCTTCATTTCTCACCCAAAATCACACCCAAAACCTGTACTTCAAACACACATCCAATACCAACCATTCCAAGCATTCAAATTAAAAAAATTCCATCATTCATTATGGTATACCATTACATGCATGTGTGTTTATAACTTACCTTGATCTAACTTAGGTATTAACAACATTTGATCTCATATACTTCACATATCATGATCGTGATCTGATGCAGTAATAAAATTGATCATACCTAGAAACTAATTATTATCACGATAAAAGGCAAGCGCACCTATCGAATAGTAGTATAGTTAGTGGCAAGATCGAAATATCGAATCTAAGGAACTAAAAGTACTAGTAACGACTTTCTTCCTATTATCTAACCTAAAAATAAAGAGGGGGCTTGTGTAAACTAATTAACTTTAAACTAAACTAAGGATGCGACAATGAGTAAATATGGGAATTGCTTTGGGAAAACTAAATGATAAACACAATACCTAAGGAAGAATCCACCTAGACTTCACTTGTTATCTAACTCTGAATAGATGATTTCTTCATTCGACTTAATCCGTAGAGATCCCTAAATTATGTTAATATCTCCATCGAGAATAAGAACAATTAATCCTAGGTTGATTAATTGAAATCTCTTTCTAATTAAAACCCCTAGTCTTGCATTAACTCGATCTGTAGATCTCCTTATTAGATTTGACTCTAATCCGGTAATTTTCGTCGTCCTATATTTAGGATTATGATCAACTTCGCTTAATTGCGTTGGATCTACTCTTAAACAGGGACTTTTTCTCCTCTTCCTAAGCACATTCGACTTAAATTATTATCCTGGAAATATCAATTTAAGAATTAAAAACACAATTAAGAATAAATCAAATATTTATCATATAGTTCAGATAACAATAACAAGATTCGTCTTAGGTTTCATCCCCCTTAGATATTTGGGGATTTAGTTCATGTTTATAAAAGAAAACATCTTAAAAGAAAGAAAACAACAAAACATAAAGAAACCCAAAAACCCCTGAAAGGAATGAAGGGCGATCTTCAGTTTTGATGTAGATCCTGGCTTCTGAGATGAATCAATCGGCTTTCTTCAAGTAAATTCCCTGTTTTCTACTCTGAGTCTTGGCAGGAATACTGTACACCCTTGTAGTTGCCTCCTAGGGTCTTTATATAGAGTTTGGAATATCGTTCTTAGCCCCTAAGTAACCTTTTCCACGTGAAATTGAACTTCATCACAATAGGGACATGCCCGTGTTACACGCCTGTGTGAATTGAGTCTAGGCCGTGTTCAAGCCTGTTAATGTGGCATGGTCGTGTGGTTCACCCGTGTGACGAACTCCAGGCCGTGTTGTTTCCTTGCTTTGGCATATTTTCTCCGTTTTCGGCCTGTTTCTTATTCTTTTCACTCTCCTATGCTCTCATAAGTATAAAACATGAAATTAAGGGATTAGGAGCATCAAATTCCACAAATTCAATAATAATTCATCCACGAATGTGCTCAATGTGGGACAGAAATATGTATAATTCATAGTTTATCAAATACCCCCACACTTAAGCCTTTGCTTGTCGTCAAGCAAAATCTCAAGTCACATTAAAAATCATTCTTCTCAACTTATAAATCTTTTCAATAATGTTTCGAATTAATCCACAAGTAATCATACATTGAGAATTCAACTAAAAGAACATTAAAGTCTCAAACAATCTAAGTTGAGAATTTTATCACAGAAACATAGGTTTTCTCCTATTTTCTAAGTAATTACCTTGGATTCAAAATCAACAAGAGTTGACATCCTCACTAAAGATTCACTCTATCCACTCGAAGTGTTTAGGGTTTAAAAATTAAGCACTCATAAGTCAACATGAAGAGTTATTACCATAGGCTTGTAAGAAAATCAAATCTCCATCACTATGTATTGACATGATACATAGATCAAAAGGTCTTTACATGGTTGTAATATGGATTTGGTTAGGGGTGTGGTCACAAGCTAAAAAAACAAGGTTAAAATCGAGATTGAACTGAAAAATCATCTAACTAGAAAAATCTCTATCACTGAAACATAGTCCTAGAATAAAGCCTTTTTCTTTTGGATAACATTGTTTAGGATCAAAAGCTCAAAATTACATGGAAATATGCGAAACATTGAATTACAACTGAAATAAACATATGGTTTTTTTTAAGAATAAATCGAATACTTTACAAACTTAACAACTGAAAAGGAAAACATAGCTAGATAATAATTCAATCCAATTATCGACAAAAATAGTGATCAAAATAATTGGGGGGATTTCAACAAAAATAGGTCATAGGTTAATATTGAGGGTAAGTCAATGAACGGTTTGTTAGGCTCAAGGGGGTTCACTAAGGGTTAATTATAAATGTAGGCTTTTATGGAGTAAGTGGGTTAAACCTAAGTGCCTCTATCATCTCGATATATCAAATCAATGGTGTGGTCTTAACATGTATAATCGAAGCAAATTCTAGAATAATAGATCGATATTGACTCACTCAAAGCAACAATAAAAGTGAGCATGAAAGGATGTATGCTCAAAAGGCTCAAAGATCTCACCAGAATTATGGCTTTTGATGTCAATCCTGTGAATATCAAATTTTAAGATAACACCTAAATTTAGGGAAAACAACCTAGAAAAATTTTAAATTCTCAAAAATTTCAACTTATCAAGCTTGATTCTCTAATGTCTTAAAGTTTAAATAATCAAAGCATAAATACCTATGTCTTAATCCTCAACATATCAATAAAAATCATAAATCAATCAAAATTCATTCTAATTTTAAGGCCAAGATTCAGGGATTTGAGAACAATGTAAAAAGTTAGTGGCAAAAATTTTTAGGGGTTCGAGGATAATGCAAAAAGTGAAAGTGAATCCCCCCCACACTTAAGATGTATATTGCCCTCAATGTACAAAGATAAAGTTAGTGAAAATAGAAGCATAAAATCATAAGATAGGGAGAGAAGTGAAACTCCCTGAAAATTGGATGGTATCCTTGAGAATAGCGAAAGCTGGACTGGAGAGAGGACTACTTAAAGTTCATGATTCTGGTTGACTGAAGAGAATAATCACAACTGTGTGGGGAATTCAAGTATTACTCGATAAGAAATAAAGTGCAAAATAAAAGAAAAGAAAAGGAAAAAAATATAAAGTAAAGAAAATAAAAATTATTAAGTAATAGAGGATTGGCCACACAGCCGTGCTGGGTCTAGCCCGTGTGCCTCGTGGACTTATGGTGTGACCACGGGTGCTGGGGCTGATTTCTCAATTTCACCCACGGCCTATTGGCACGGGTGTGTTGGGGCACATGGCTAAATCACAAGGTCGTGTCTTTTGGTGTTCACTTCTCCCACGGCCATGTTTGAGGTCACATGCCCGTGTATGAATTGATAGGTTTGGCCATAGTAGTATCGGACGGCCATGCGATATGTCGGACCCCGTGTCTTGGAGAAAATTTGGCTCTATTTTTACACGACTGTATCGCACGACCGTGTCTCTAACCGTGGTGTGTCCACAGCCTTAGGCACGTCCATGTGCCTGGTCGTGTGGTTCTGGAAAATCTACATTTTAAGGAGTTAGTTATGAATTTAAGAAAATAAAAAATGTTAGTACTTGGGTTGCCTCCCGAGAAGCGCTTATTTTAGAGTCTAAGCTCAACTTACCTTACATGCACCTTTATGAGGGTTTGTGGAGCCTAAGCTTCTCCCTATCATTCTTAAAGTCGTCACCATAATATAGTTTGAGTCAATAACCGTTTACCTTGAAAGTGCCGTGAGTTGGATGTGTTACCTCAATTGTGTCGTAGGGAAGAACACTTTGAACTATGAATGGGCCTGACCATCTTGATTTTAGCTTTCCAGGGAATAATTTAAGCCTTGAGTTGTAAAGCAAAATGAGATTGCCAGTTTTAAACTGTTTATGTTGCTTTCGACGAGCATCACGGTGTCGCTTTGTGGTTTACTTGTATAAGCGTAAGTTTTCATATGCATTATAATGCCATTCGTCCAACTCGTTTAACTGCATGAGTCTCTTTTCACCTACAAGATCAGGGTCGAGATTTACAAATTTGGTGGCCCAAAATGCTTTATGTTCTAGTTCAAAGGGTAAATGACAACTTTCCCCATAAACGAGTCTATAAGGAGATGTTCCTGTGGGATTTTTGAAGCTAGTTCTATAAGCCCATAAAGCGTCATCTACTTTCATTGCCCAATCATTTCTATTTGCTTGTACGGTTTTCTCTAAGATGCGTTTTAGCTCTCTATTAGCTACTTCAACTTGTCTACTAGTTTGAGGGTGGTAAAGGGTAGCTGTTCTATGGTACACTCCATATTTCTGTAAAACTTTCTCAAACTGAGTATTGCAGAAATGAGTTCCCCTATCACTAATAATTGCTCTTGGTGTTCCAAATCGAGAAAAGTTTTTTAAGGAATCTCACTACCATTCTAGTATCATTAGTAGGTAAGGCTTGGGCTGCTACCCATTTAGACACGTAATCAACTGCTACTAAAATGTATTTATTTTCGAATGAACTAGGGAATGGACCCATGAAATTGATGCCCTATACATCGAATATTTCACATTCAAGCATATATGTCTAAGGCATTTCATTATGTTTAGAGATATTACCTGTTCGTTGACATTTGTCACAGGAAGTAACATACCTGCTGGCGTCTTTAAATAATTTGGGCCAATAAAAACCTGATTCGAGTATTTTATAGGCGGTCTTAGTTCCACTGTAGTGTCCTACTGTTGGTCCTGAATGTCAATGTTCCAAAATCTTGTTTGCTTCTGTCGTTGTAACACATCTTCGAATGACTTGGTCTGCACAAACATGAAAAAGAAAAGGGTCTTCCCAAAAGTAGTTTTTCACATTAGTAAAGAATCGCTTCTTTTGCTGATGTGTCAACCCTTTTTGGGGTTATGTTAGTAGCTAAGTAATTTGCAATGTCAGCAAACCAAGGTACCTCAAAATCAGATATGACTAAGAGTTGTTCTTCAGGAAACGAATCATTTATTTCAGCCTCATCAAGTTCTTTGAGATGTGGATTCTTAAGCCTGAAAAGGTGATCTGCTGCCAAGTTTTCATCTCTTTTTTGTCTTGTATCTCCAAATCGAATTCCTACAACAATAAAATCCATCTTATTAATCGAGGTTTTGCATCAGACTTAGTTAACTAAAAGGTAATGAAGAGCAAAATGATCAGTATAAACGATGACTTTAAACAATATCATATATGGTCTAAATTTGTCGAATGCAAAAACCACAGCTAGCAATTCTTTTTCTATGGTAGTGTAGTTCTCTTGTGCGACTGTTAGAGTTTTGCTAGCATAGTAGATTGGCTGAAAATGCTTATCTCTTCGCTGTCCAAGAATTGCACCTACTGCAAAATCACTCACATCACACATTAGCTCATAAGGTAAATTCCAGTCAAGTGCAATTATAATTGGAGCATTAGTGAGTTTCTCTTTGAGAGTGTCAAATGCCTCTAAACATTCCTGATTAAAATTGAAGGGTACGTCTTTTTCTAGTAATTTTGTTAACGGTTTAGCTATTTTAGAAAAGTCTTTAATGAATCTTCTATTAAAACCAGTATGTCCTAGAAAGCTTCTAATTGCTTTAACTGAACTAGGGGGAGGTAGTTTTTCAATGGTCTCAACTTTTTATTTATCTACTTCTATCCTTTTATAAGAACTTTTGTGTCCTAGCACAATACCTTCTTGTACCATAAAATGGCATTTTTCCCAATTGAGAACAAGATTTGTTTCTTCACATCTTATTAAGACTCATTCTAAATTTTTAATGCAAAGATGGAAAGAGTTACCGAATACCGAGATGTCGTCCATAAATACCTCCATGATATTCTCCATGAGTTCGTCAAAGATCGCTAGCATGCAACACTAAAAAGTAGCAAGAGCATTACATAATCCAAAAGGCATTCTACGATAAGCAAACGTACCGTATAGACAAGTGAATGTCATCTTTTCTTGATCTTCAGGAGCTATCGGAATTTGGAAATAGCCAGAAAGCCCATCCAAAAAGCAGTAGTACATATGTCCTGATAGTCTTTTTAACATCTAATCAATGAAGGGTAAGGGGAAATGCTCCTATCTAGTGGCGTCATTCAATTTCCTGTAATCAATACAAACTCTCTAACTTGTGATAGTTCTTGTAGGGATTAATTCGTTCTTTTCATTGGCAACAACAGTCATGCCACCTTTCTTAGAAACAACTTGCATAGGACTTACCCAAGCACTGTCAGAAATAGGATAAATAATTCCAGCATCTAGAAGTTTAATTACCTCGGTTTTGACTACTTCCTTCATGTTGGGGTTCAATCTTCTTTGAGCATGCACACATGGCTTATATTCATCCTCCATCAAAATTTTGTGGGTGCAAAAAGAAGGACTGGTTCCTTTAATGTCAGAAATTTTTCAAGCTATGGCTCTTTTATGTTTTCTTAACACTTGTATTAATTCCTCCTTTTTTTAGGGGTTGCAAGTTTGAAGCAATAATTACTGGTAGTATAGAATTGTCTCCTAAGAATGCATACTCTAAGTGTTTAGGTAATTGTTTGAGGTCTAGTTTGGAGGTTCATCAACAAAAGGTTTTTGTCTTAGTTCATCTTTAATCTCAATGCCCTCGTAATCTATTTGTCTTGGGGAAGGTTCGTTGGAGTTTAATTCAGTTATTACCTTTTTCATCTCAGTGGTGACTTTGTCCTCTCCCTCACCTTGAACGAGACACAGTTCCAACGTGTCTTTAAGAGTGATTTCCTGAAAAGAATCTTGAACAGAATAATTAATAGAATCAATAAAATAATAGGAGTCATTCTGTTCCCTAGAAAATCGCATGGCATCATAAATTTTGAACACAATTTCTTCATCACCTACCCTAAGCACAAGTTTACCATCTCCTACATCAATAACAGCTCTGGTAGTAGCTAAAAATGGTCGTCCTAGGATTAAAGGTACCTCAACATCCTCATCCATGTCTAACACAACAAAATCAACAAGGAATATGAATTTATCCACCTTAACTAATACATCTTCAATTATACCCCTAAGATATTTAACAGATCTATCGGCTAATTGAATACTCATCCTAGTGGCTTTTGGTTCCCCTAGACCTAGTTGTTTTATAGGGCATTAAATTAATGCCGGCACCTAAATCTGCTAATGCCTTTTCAATATTAAAATTACCAATTAAACAGGGAATAGTAAAACTTCTTGGATCTTTCAATTTGGTTGGCAGTTTATTCTGGAGAATCGCTGAACATTCTTTGTTAAGTTCTACTGTGGACAGTTCTTCGAACTTCCTTTTGTTTGTTAGAAGTTCTTTCAAAAATTTTACATATGTAGGCATCTACAAAATAGCTTCAACAAAAGGTAAGTTAATATGCAATTGTTTCAAAAGTTCAAGAAATTTACCAAATTGAGCGTCCATGTGGTCTTTCTTCAATTTTGCTGGGTATGGGATGGGTGGATTGTATTCCTTAAGTACTGGTGGAGCGTTTTCTTCGGACTCGGCTTCTTTAACTTTTTCCTTGTTATGCTCTTATAATACCCTCTTTTCAGGTTCGGCTAGCGTTTTCTCACTCCTTAATGTAATTGCTTTAACATGCTCCTTAGGATTAGTTTCGGTGTTGCTCGATAAACCACCTTGTGGTCTTTCAGAAATTAGCTTAGCGAGCTGACCTATTTGAGTTTCAAGTCCTTGAATGGATGCTTGCTAGTTTTTAAGTGTCGTCTCGATGTTCTGAAAGCGGGTTTCTGACACGAAAATGAATTTTGTGAGCATCTCCTCAAGATTCAACTTTTTCTCTTACTGGAACAGTGGTTGTTGAAATCTCGGAGGAGGTGGTGGTCTCTGGTTTCCTTCATCGCCTTGTCCTCCCCATGAGAAATTAGGGTGGTTCCTCCAACCTGAATTGTAAGTATTACTATAAGGGTTATTTTAAGATCTAGAATTATTACCCATATAGTTGGCTTGTTTGTTTTCTGTGCCATATCCATAGGTGAGGTACTCAGAATTGCTCATGTTTCCTTGAATTGAGTCACACTGCATCACTGGATGTACCTGCGTAGAACCAACAAAGTTATCAATCTTTTTATCAAAGAGTTCTACCTGATTTGACAGCATTGTGACCGTATCAATATTAAAAACTCCGGTAGCTTTTTACAGTTTTGTTCTCATGACTTGCCACTGATAATTTTTCAGTGACATTTCTTCCATAAACTCATAAGCTACTTCTGGTGTTTTGCTATTGATTGTTCCACCGGCGGCTGCATCGATCATCTACCTCGTTGAGGGGTTCAAACCATTGTGAAAAGTTTGCACTTGTAACCATAGAGGTAACCCATGGTGAGGGCACCTTCTCAATAAATCCTTGTATCTCTCCCAAGCATCGTAAAGTGTTTGTAAATCCATCTGCACAAAAGAAGAGATATCATTCCTTAATTTTGCTGTTTTAGCGAAAAATATTTAAATAAAAATTTTTCAGGCATTTGTTCCCATGTAGTGATAGACCCTCGTGGTAGAGAATTTAACCACTGTTTAGCTTTATTCCTCAAGGAAAATGGGAATAACTGAAGACGAATAGCATCATCAGAAACGCCATTTATTTTGAATGTGTCACAGAATTCCAAAAAATTGGCTAAATGTGAGTTAGGATCCTCATTCTGCAAACCATCAAACTAAACAAACTGTTGTATCATTTGAATAGTATTAGGTTTCAGTTCAAAATTCTTTGCAGCAATAGTAGGCCTAATAATACTAGATTCAGTACCAGCCAAATTAGGTTTAGCATAATCATATAGTGCGCGGAACAGGATTTTGCTCGACAGGATTTGCGACTACTACAGGAGGTAGCTGATTATCTTGATTTGCCTCCATCTCTTCAGTAGATTAGGGTTCTTCTTCTTGTCCCTGTTCTGGGTACTGTAGGCTTCTTCTTATCTCCCTTCAGTTTCTGTGAACTGTGGCTTCTAAATCGCTATCAAACAATAATAGTCCTCCTAGGTTTCTTCTAGTCATAAACTAGAGACACCTGGAAGAGAAAAATAAAAAGAAAATTTTGATAAATAAAAACTTGAAATAAATTGCAATAAAATTAAAAATGGCTAAAGTAATAGAAATCGAGTGTTCCTAATATTTTAGTTCCCCGGCAACGGCGCCAAAAACTTGATCGTGATCTGATGAAGTAATAAAATTGATCATATCTAGAAACTAGGTTGATTAATTGAAATCTCTTTTTAATTAAAACCCCTAGTCTTGCATTAAATCGATCTATAGATCCCCGTATTAGATTTGACTCTAATCTAGCAGATTTTCATCGTCCTATGTCTAGGATTGCTATCAACTCCGCTTAATTGTGTTGGATCTACTCTTAAACAGGGACTTTTGCTCCTCTGCTTAAGCACATTCGACTTAAATTAATATCCCGAAAATATCAATTCAAGAATTAAAAACAAAATTAAGAACAAATCGAATATTTATCATATAGTTCAGATAACAATAACAAGATTCTTCTTAGGTTTCATCCCCCTTAGATATTTGGGGATTTAGCTCATGTTTATAAAAGAAAACATCTCAAAAGAAAGAAAACAACAAAACATAAAGAAACCCAAAAACCCCTGAGAGGAATGAAGGGTGATCTTCAGTCTTGATGTAGATACAGGCTTCTGAGATAAATCAATCGGCTTTTTTCAAGTAAATTCCCTATCTTCTACTATGAGTCTTGGCGGGAATACTGTACACCCTTGTAGTTGCCTCCTAGGGTCTTTATATAGAGTTTGAAATATCTTTCTTAGCCCCTAAGTAGCCTTTTCTGCATGAAATTGAACTTCATCACGACAAGGACACGCCCGTGTGAATCAAGTTTAGGCCGTGTTTAAGCCTGTTAATGTGGCACGGCCGTGTGGTTCATCTGTGTGACGAACTCCAGGCCGTGTTGTTTACTTGCTTTGGCCCATTTTCTCCGTTTTCAGCCCGTTTCTCGTTCTTTTCACTCTCCTATGCTCTCCTACGTATAAAACATGAAATTAAAGGATTAGGAGCATCAAATTCCACAAATTCAATGATAATTCATCCACGAATGTGCTAAATGTGGGATAGAATATGTATAATTCATAGTTTATCATATCACATGTAAGTATATCATAATAACCTACTTAACATATATTTAGTCACCATAGCATGACATTACAAGTATATCAAACAATCATTTATAGCCATTCTAATGGCTAGATTACGAACGTAGTTATCAAGCCACTAATGGTCAAGTTGTCCTATACATGCCATTGTACCAAAAGGATTCAACTATATATACCCAAAATAAGCTAGTTGATAGTGTGACGATGCTCCAACGATCTTCCAACCTTCGCGAGCTTCCGAACACTATAAAAAGGGAAAATAAAACGGAGTAAGCATTACATGCTTAGTAAGTTCGTATAATGGAAACTAAACTTATCAATCCCGTTTATTAAATCTAAGCATAAAATATCATGTTTTTCATCCATTAGAAAAACTTCCTAAACACATGCATTCAATCAAACATGTTAGTCACCAAAATCTCCATATCAATCAAGTGAACATAGATGAGCTCATCATGCAATACCCTTTCAAGCCATTATCATTTCATCTCAGTTTCTCAAATGTGTCAAAAATTGTGTCCGTTGAATCATTGAAATTCCAATGAATGCTCAAGTAGTACACTCAAGGTGTACGATTCATTAATCCGTCCATTTCTTATTCAAGAGTACCTGTTCGAGCATTTAATCAATGAACACATTCTTGAGCCACATACCATATAACAGGATTACTAGTCCAGGCTAAATCCTTTATATAACATAGGCTCAGAATAGCTCAATTAGGATCACCAGTCCAAGCTAAACCCTAATCATATCGTATACTCAGAGGTATTATATCATGATTACCCATCTGGGCTAAATCCTTTCTATAATGAGGTTAATAGGATTACTCATCCAAGCTAAATCCCATCCGTAATAAATGCAGAACCTCATTCATTTTGAAAAAGCTCAAATATTCATCGGAATTTAATAGTCAATCGGAACTTAACTCTTTTTCACCATTTCTAAGCATGCATTGATTTCTCATATTGTAACATCCAAGTAATTCATACAAGTGATATCAGAACATTTATTTTAACATAATTACATGCCCTAATAAGTTACACGAACTTACCTCGACACTTGTTCGTGTATAAAATCTACTAATCCGAAACATTTTCTTTTCCTCAATCTAACCTCGAATTTGAGTTGTCTAGATCTATATAAATAACTTTAATTGTCATTTCATACATTTCATACCTATTAGGAATCAATCTACTTCCTAGAAAAAATTACCATTTTGCCCTTAACTTTTCCATAAATTCTAATTTCGTCCCTAAGCTCGAAAAATAAAACTTGTGCTATTTACTCCCTATTCCAAGCCTAGCCAAAATTTCAAAGTAGAATTTACAGCACATATTTTCTATAAATTTCAGAATTTTTCATCAAGTTTCACAACTTTACATTTTAGTCCCTAAATCATGTTTTCACCAAAAATCACTTTGTAAAAGTTGTTTATCTACCAACAACCTTTCATTTTCTACCATAAATTTCTAATTTTCAGCATATACATCCATGACCCACTTTCCATAGTTTGATAACTTTTCAAATTAATCCCCCAAATAGATAGATTAAGTTATCTCGGTTTCAAAAATATCAAAATTACTAAAAACGGGACAAGGAAACTTACCCAATTAGGCTTTAAAGTTTCTTCTCTCTCTCCTAAGGTTCCCATATAATTTTGGGGTTGAAGATGACAAAAATAAGATGATATTTCTTTTATCAACTTTTTAATTAATTAATTATTTCCATTTCCAATTTAGTCCTTACCTTTTTCCTAAATTTCCATGGATGATTCAGCAAAGATATTTTCCATCGTTTGATTGATGGTCTAATTACCATAATAGGACCTCTCGTTTTGAATTTCATAGCTATTTAATCCTTATAGCTACTATCTACTTTCCTATTTTATGTGATCTGGTCCTTCTCGTAATTAAACAGGAAATCGTGAAAATTTTCTTACCAAAATTTTCACATGGCATTTCTAACCTAATACAGACCATATGAGAAAATAAAATAATTTTATTTTCGGATCAGATTTGTTGTCTCGAAGCCACTATTTCGATCTAACTGAAATTGGGTTGTTACAGCACAAGCTTGAAAGGGAATAGAGAAATTGTGAAAACTATAGGTGGAGGGTGGCTTTTACGTTCAATTTTAAAAATTATTTTATTTGCCACATAAATGCTCACTATTTTGACCCTATTACAAATTAATCCTTTCTCTAAAATTAAGGGTTTCTAGAACACTTTTTCAAAAATTGATTTAACAGCTACGATGCCAAAGTCAAAATCGTTATCAAGTACCAAACTTACAAATTCTGAGCTCATATAAGCCAAAACTCCTAAAATACTCCTAAAACTCCTAGGCCCTATTTTGGGGTGTTACATTTTATGTGTGAAAAGGTTACTAACTTAATAATTTAAAAAGTTTAGCAACCATTTTTAATACTCTCTGAAAAGTTCAAGAAAAAGTGGTTATTCGTATTTGACGGGGTAGACTACGAAAGGCGGGGACATTTTCATTTTGTTCATTTTGGCTTGAAATCGACGTCGAATCAGCAACATCATTTCAATATTTTCAGTAAAAAAGGTATATTTTCAACTCTATTTCAATCCAATTCATTCCTGATACATGGATCATTGGTTATGGGTTGCCGAAATATTTTTCAGCTGTGCCACGGGGCATACCGTCAATCCCAACAGTGGTATCAGAGCCACTTGCACGATATAGATTTGGGATTAAATTTATTAATTGATGCGCTTATATGAGATATATGTTGTATACTTTTTTTTATGTGCACGGTGTTTGGAAATACATGGTTATAACCCGATAACCCATTTAATTTATTATTTACAAAAGTTGTAATTTTATAAATATGGCCTATGTGTCGTGCCTCCCTGTATTTCTCTTGTACTTCTCTTCTCATCTTAATCCCTCGTATGTAAAATAAGTTTCTATAATTGTAAATTGTACGAGTTGATACGGACAAGAGGAAAAGAAGGCTAGCTACCTAAAGTGGAAAAGAAGCTTGAGAAGTGGCATAAACCCTTAGGATTCCTATGGTTTTCCCATTGGCTTGCGAGGAACCACCTTAGTTTTATGGGCTATAATCATTGCATTTATTTACTGGTTTATTTTTTCTTATATATGATACAATTGATGATATGTTAGCATGCATGTTATAAGATATTGATAAGATCAATTATAGGATTAAATGGATACATATTGACAATTAATGGTGAGATTAGTTTATTTTAAAAACCCCTTAATAAAATATTAAATTAAGATTGCCTTCTAATATTTAACCTTGTTAAAGCCTCGATCGATACAATGTGGGTTTTGCTAAAGCAAAGTACATGTATCTATCTTGGTCAAATGCAAACAATAAGCAAGTGATATTTTCCTATTATGATATTGGTTAATAACTTAACTAGGTTACTCTAATAGGATTAGATACCTAGTGGCAAGAGATTTTGATAAATCATGAGATGATTGGAACAATATAGACGAGTTACATGTGATGTAATTAGCAAGTGTTGCTTACCTAAATAACCATAATCTTGAGAGTAAAGCCAAAGTTGACTTAAGAAGAGGTGAAATATGGATCCTTACTCATAACAAAACTTTAGAGAAAGTCTTTTCGAAATTAAAATATAAGGATTATTAATTTTGAAAAAAATAGAGCGAGCATCATTTAACAATGTCTTTTTAATGGTTATAATAAACTTGGTAAATATACTCATGAGCATATTTTATTATTGTAGATTAATTATGGCAAACAACAGAAATTCTTTATCATTGTAATCATTCCTTGAGAAGGACAAATTGAATGGCTTGAACTTCCTTGACCGATTCCGTAACTTGAGGATTGTCCTCAAACAAGAATGACAATTATATGTCATTGAAGAACCCGTTCCATATGAACCAATAGTTAATGCTTCTAGAGCTAAAAAAGATGCTTATAAAAAGCATCTTGATGACATGTTAGACGTAGGATGTCTAATGCTTGCCACCATGACTCCTGAGCTTCAAAAGCAACATAAGGATATGGTTACCTATGATATGATCCAGCACCTCAAGGAATTATATGAGGGGCAAGCATGTTAAGAGATGTACAAGACCTCTAAAGCTCTATTTCAATGCAAAATAGTGGTGAGAACTCCTGTGGTAACTCACATTCTCAAGATGATAGCTTAGATTGAAAGCCTTGAAAAACTAAGATTCCCTCTAGGTGTCGAGTTGGCCACCAATGTCATATTGCAATTGTTTCTAGATAGTTTTAGCCAATTTGTCCTTAATTTCAACATGAATGAAATTAACAAGACTTTGCCACAGTTTCTCAGCATGTTATGGACTACTGAAAGTAACATGAAAAAGGCTAGGCCTAAGCTCATTCTGATGGTTCGCAAATACAAGGGCAAAGAAAAGGCTAAGGCTAAGGCAAAGCCTAAGGACAATGGCAAGGCCAAGCCCAACAAAGGAAAAGTTGCATTGAAACCTAAAGGATGAATCTCTAAGGAAGTAAAATGTTTCCATTGTGGAAAGACTAGACATTGGAAGAGGAACTACCTTACCTATCTTGAAGGGGTCAAAAAGGCAAAGGAAAACAGAGTGTTTGCTTCAGGTATTTATGTTATTAATATTAATCTATCATCATCTACTTCTTGGGTATTAGATATCAGATATGGTTCTCATATTTGTACCTATGTACAGGGACTGCACAGGAATAAGAAGCTAGCTAAAGGAGATGTGGACCTGCGAGTTGGAAATGGAGCAAGAGTGGGTGCATTAGTTGTACGAACACATATTTTACCATTTCCTAGTGGGCTTGGTTTAAGTTTGGAGGATTGTTATTTTCTGCCAGTTTGACTAGAAACATTATTTCAATTTCTTGTTTAAACAAGATTGGTTTTAAGATATTTATTAAGAATAGTTGTTGTTCATTTTATCTCAATAATGTTTTATATGGTTCGACACAATTAGTAAATAGCCTCTACATTTTAGATCAAGATAGACCTATTTATAACATAAATACTAAAAGATAAAAAATAAATGACTCTAATCAAACTTCTATGGTTCGACACAATTAGTAAATAGTCTCTACATTGTCGATTGGGCCATATAAGTGAAAAGCACATATCAAAGCTACATAAAGATTAAATTCTGGATTCATTTGTTTTCAAACAATTGGAAATATGTGAGTCTTACTTGTTGGGTAAAATGACTGAAACTCCTGTTAATAGTAAAAGTGAGCGAGCTAGTGATTTATTGGGCTTAATACATAGTGATGTGTAACACCCCTTACTCGAGTCCGATGCCAGGACGGGGTACGAGGCATTACCGTACTTACTCATGCATAAACTTATAAAATTGGCTATAAAATTTCGTTTCATTTCAAAAACTTTTCATACATTTTTTAATATCCTTATCATGGGCCTACGAGACCCAAACCGTGCATCGGGTGTGTTCTGGAACCATTCCGAGAACTTTCGGGCACTTAGAAAATTTTTGCTTAAAACAGGGCCACACGCCCGTATGGGATGGGACACGCCCGTGTGGGCAGGCCGTGTAGTCACACACGTCCCTTTGCCTGGCCCATGCTAAATTTATTTTCATCTCGAACCTATAGGGGTTTTGACAAGGCTTGAGCAGACGTCCGTGTCTATAGCCCGTGTCCCTCACACGGCCTAGACACGCCCGTGTCCTTAACCCTTATACTACTCTGTTATTGAACACTATAAACAACTTGGGTTCACATGGCCAAGGCACAGCCCCGTGTGCTCAGCTCGTGTGCAATTCTGATTTAATTACTTATGATGCAGGGGACACACAGTCGAGCTACACACCCGTGTGCCTATCCGTGTGGACAAATATAGGCTATTTTCCAAGCCTTTTTGCCACCCTGAAACACAACTAAACTCATACCAACTTTAATCTCACAAATTAAAGCATAATATACATTCTGAACATTCATGAATAGGACATTCACATGCCACCATGCATTTCTTTCATCCATTATTATTCTACTTAAAAATGCAAATTTGCACATTCATGAACTTCATCAACATTGCATAACTTAACTTAATTAATATTAGCCCATTTGCAAGGCTATTACAACATGACTTGAATGATAACGATAGCCAACACATTTGGCTACCCAAAATGAGACGTATCAAAATAACCAAACTTCCTATACAGGCCATACATCAAAATAACTAATTTTACTATACCAAAATGGACGGCTTGATAGTGTGACTTCGAGCTCCGACTTTAATGGATCCTCGAGCTAATTCGGAAAATCTACAAGGAAGAAAGGAAAATGAAGGGGTAAGCATAAAATGCTTAATAAGTTACATGAAATAAAATAGCAACATAAATCATGAAACATCATTCAAATTAAATATCATGATATGTCATATACTTTCTTACTCATTTCCAAAACTTACTCAATCTCATGACTTACTCATTCCCATGACTTACTCGTTCTTATGACTTACTCGTTCTCATTACTTACGTTTTTCATTTTTCTCGTAACTCACTCATGTGCACCTGTAACACTCATCATAAAACTTTAGTTTTTCTTATTAACAAATCAACTTGAATACTTTCTCCATTAATGTACTTAGAATATCGAAGGATACCCGTAATGTCAATATCATGGTAAGATGCCAAAGCCATATCCTAAATATGGCCTTACATGGGATCTCAAGTCGATGCCAAAGCCATATCACAGATATAGTCTTACACGGAATCTCATATCAATGTCGACGCCATGTCCCAGACATGGTCTTACATGAGATCGTAGGATAATGTCGATGCCATGTCCCAGATGTGGTCTTACAGGGGATCTATATCGCATCTCGATGCCGAAGCCATGTCCCAGACATGGTCTTATACGGGACCACATGTCGATGCCAATGTCATGTCCCAGACATGGTCTTACATGGGATCACAGTTCGGTGCCGATGCCATATCCCAGATATAGTCTTATACGGGACCTACATTGCTCATGACCACGATATCCTTGTAATTCTTTAACACTTAATTGAACTTTCTCATTTATTACTTCATCTTTTCTTGGTAAGCTCATAACAATCAATTTCATGGAACTTATACAAAATTCATACAATGTCATATCAATAACTTCATGGAATATCATGAATTCATAGAGAATCGTCATTATACATTTTCATAAAAACACAAGGCTAAATTATCACATACAACTTACCTCGAGTCCAAAACGAGGGTGAACTTCGATTTAGTCCACTACTTTGCTTTTTCCCCAGTTTTGATTTGGGCTTCATGTTTCTTGATCTAAAGTGATAAATTTCATCCATTTAGTACTCACATTGGCTAATTAGTCCGTAATTCATACTTTGGAAAAATTATAAATTTGCCCCTAAACTTTCACTTGTTTACAGAAAGGACCTTAGGCTCGTATAATGAAATGCACTTATTTTCTTGGTTACCCAAGCCTAGCCAACTTCTATTAGTGCTCATAATAGCCTGTATTTCTCATCAATTTATACTTTTAATACACATTTTCATACTTTTATAATTTAGTCCCTATTAGGGATTTTCATGAAAAATCACTTAGAGAAAGATGTTTACTATACTTCAAACTTTCATATTCTACCACTAGACATCAAAATACTTGCATGTTATGCATGGGTATATTTTTGAACATAAACCCTAGCTCAATTAGTGGTAGAAATAGCTAGATTAAGCTACGAGGATTTCAAAAATACAAAGAACATGAAAAACGGGGCTTGGAGTCACTAACTTGGAGTTTGAAAATGAAAGAAAACCTAGCTATAGAGGGCTTGGAAATTTCGGCACTTAGGGGAAGAAGATGGACACATTTTCACTTCTTTTTCCCTTTTTATTTCATTAATTAACCAAATGACCAAAATGCCCTTATACCCTTCTTTAAATTTTTTCCCTTTCTTGGGCATTTTTGTCCATAGGGCTAAAAATTTGTCTAATTTAAATAAGGACTCCTACTAATTTTTCTAATACCAAATCATCCTTAAAGCTTCTAGAAACTTAATTTTACAACTTTTGCAATTTAGTCCTAAAGACAATTTAATCACATTTTCATAAAATTTCCTTTATGAAATTTTCTCACTATCATGCAATCATATCAATAACTGAATAATAATCATGAAATATATTTTTCTACTTCGGATTTCTGGTCTCAAACCACTATTCTGACTAGGCCCTAATTCGGGTTGTTACAATTCTCCCCCTTTAGGGATTTTCATCCCCGAAAATCTTACCGATGAACAAGTTGGGATATTAGTTTCTCATGGTTTCTTCAAGCTCCCATGTTGCCTCTTCTACCCCATGTCTTTGCCATAGTACTTTCACAAGGGCTATACTCTCGAGCTAAAATATCAACCGATTTTTCACCATAAGTCATGTCTGGTTGAATCTCAATCTCTGTCAGGGTAATCACATGTGAGGGGTCTGATAGGTAGCGTCGCAACATGGATACATGGAACACATCATGAATCTTTTCCAATTCAGATGGCAGAGCTAGCCGATAAGCCACCGACCTTATCCTCTCGGTGATCTCATATGGTCCAATAAAACGAGGATTTAACTTGCCCTTTCGACCAAATTTAAGAACTTTTCTCCACGGAGATACTTTCAAAACACTTTGTCACTGACTTGGAACTCAATCTCTTTTCGTTTCAAATCAGCATATGATTTTTGTCTATCAGAAGCAGCTTTCAAACAGTCTCGAATCACCTTGACCTTCTCCTCGGTTTCCTTGACTAAATCAACCCCGTGAATCTAATTTTCCTTAAGTCTAGTCCAATACAAAGACATTCGACACTTACGCCCATATAATGCCTCATAAGGTGCCATTTTCAAACTCGACTGAAAACTGTTGTTGTAAGCAAATTCAACCAAAGGTAGATATTTTTCCCAACTACCTTGGAATTCTAGCGCACAATATCGGAGCATATCTTTCAAGCACTTGTTTTACTCTCACTGACTGTCCGTTGGTCTATGGATGGAAAGTGGTGCTAAAATTTAGCTTTGTGCCCAAAGCTTCTTGTAGCTTCTTCCAAAATCGTAACCTGAATCTCAGATCTCTATCCGAAATGAGTTATAGTGGTACTCCGTGTAGTCTCACAATCTCTAAAATATGTAAGTCAGCCAACTTATCAAGTGAATAATCCATACGCACAGGTGTAAAATGGGCTGACTTCGTAAGCTTATCAATCACGACCCAAATAGCGTCTTTCTTTTTCGGTGTCATTGGCAAACCCGTCACAAAATCCATGGTAACATGGTCCCATTTCCACTGGGGAACCATGATAGGTTGTAGTAAACCGGAGGGTATACGGAATAAAATAAAAGGGATGCCACACGAGGACTTCTCAAGAGGTCACCCATCCTAGTACTACTCTCGCCCAAGCACGCTTAACTTTGAAATTCTGATAGGATCCAGTGCATTAGTGCTAGTACGATCGCACCTGTCAACTCTTGCGCAATCTATTTATTTAAGGGTTGCCCCTTGTCGCACTTGCGCCACGAATTTTAAATGCAAATTCAACCAAATAACGTTTCAAATGATTTATTTCTCAAAACGCAAATAACCAACTAATTAAACAACGTATAGAAAATGCAACTAAAAAAAATTATATGGAATAAAATAAAAAAGGTGCAACAAGAGGACTTCCCAGGAGGTCACCCATCCTAGTACTAATCCAATGCATTAGTGCTGATATGATCGCCCCAATTAACTCTTGTGCAATCTATTTACTTAAGGGTTGCCCCTTGTCGTACTTGCGCCTCAAATTTTAAATGCAAATTCGAACAAATAACGTTTCAAATGGTTTATTTCTCAAAACGCAAATAACCAACTAGTTAAACGTTGTTTAGAAAATGCAACTAAAAAAAATTTATACGGAATAAAATAAAAGGGGTGCAACATGTGTACTTCCTAGAAGGTCACCCATCCAAGTACTATTCTCGCCCAAGCACTCTTAACTTTGAAGTTCTGATCGGATCTGATGCATTAGTGCTGGTATAATCACACCCTTCAACTCTTGCGCATTCTATTTATTTAAGGGTTGCCCCTTGTCGCACTTGCACCTCGAATTTTAAATGCAAATTCGACCAAATAACGTTTCAAATGATTTATTTCTCAAAACGCAAATAACCAACTAGTTAAACAATGTCTAGAAAATGCAACTAAAAAAAAATTATACAGAATAAAATAAAAAGGGTGCATATTTATTTAAGGGTTGCCCCTTGCGCACTTGCGCCTCGAATTTTAAATGCAATTCGACCAAATAACGTTTCAAATGATTTATTTCTCAAAATGCAAATAACCAACTAGTTAAACGCTGTTTAGAAAATGCAACTAAAAAAAATTTATACGGAATAAAATAAAAGGGGTGCAACATGAGTACTTCTTAGAAGGTCACCCATCCTAGTACTATTCTCGCCCAAGCACGCTTAACTTTGAAGTTCTAATAGGATCCTATGCATTAGTGCTGGTATAATCGCACCCATCAACTCTTGCGCAATCTATTTATTTAAGGGTTGCCCCTTGTCGCACTTGCTCCTCGAATTTTAAATGCAAATTCGACCAAATAACGTTTCAAATGATTTATTTCTCAAAACGCAAATAACCAACTAGTTAAACAATGTCTAGAAAATGCAACTAAAAAAATTTATACAGAATAAAATAAAAGGGGTGCATATTTATTTAAAGGTTGCCCCTTGTCGCACTTGCGCCTCGAATTTTAAATGCAATTCGACCAAATAACGTTTCAAATGATTTATTTCTCAAAACGCAAATAACCAACTAGTTAAACGATGTCTAGAAAATGCAACTAAAAAAAATTATACGGAATAAAATAAACAAAGGTGCAACACGAGAACTTCCCAGGAGGTCACCCATCCTAGTACTACTCTCGCCCAAGCACGCTTAACTTTAGAATTCAAATGGGATCCGATGCATTAGTGCTGATATAATCGCACTCGTCAACTTTTGTGCAATCTATTTATTTAAGGGTTGCCACTTGTCGCACTTGCGCCTCGAATTTTAAATGCAAATTCGACCAAATAACATTTCAAATGATTTATTTCTCAAAACGCAAATAACCAACTAGTTAAATGATGTTTAGAAAATGCAACTAAAAAAAATTATACGGAATAAAATAAAAAGGGTGCAACACGAGGACTTTCCAAGAAGAGTCAAATTTATATCCGTATAACATCCCATAAAAATGTTTCACATGTCACAATTTTATTGTCTAATGTTATATTTTGGTAAAATACTATAATTAATAGTTTAGATATCACTCTTAAAAAAAATAATTCCAGAATTAGTATATGGTTTAAAGACCAGTTTTGCATTTAACCCTTCAAAATGGTCAATCATACTTAAAAGTACCTTTTTCCGGAGATCTTCCATTTGTTCCATCATAATCTGAGTCTGCGGTTATGGAAAACAAGCAGACGCATATATCAGATGCATTTGTGTGTGTATATATATGATATAAGAGCTGGTTAACAAGACTTATAACCAAGATATAATATTAATAGCAATAGAGATCCTGATTAGAAGTAACAACTTCCTTTAGTCAAACTTTATGATTTTGTGCATGTGTCTACTTCACACAACATAACAAGCTTTAAACTACCAGTTTTGAATCTCAAATGTTGCAGACGCAAGTACAAAGTTGGTGACTTGTTTCACCAACTTACACTCAACACCATTATATTCATTTTTTCCAACTCCTAAACACCCTTTGGCAAGCTACCAACCATCACCTTATTCAAATCCAGGTGGTCTACTCTTTTGGTTTCTTTCCCTTCGCTTTTTTTTTTTTTTTCCTTTGGGGGGGTGGGGTTACCAATCCATCGAGTATCAAATAAAACCAGGCTCACTTCCAAGCTATTTGGTCACAGTTGCTGCAACAATGGCAGCACCTACTTCATCAAACCTCAAGTGTTTCAAATTCATTTTCATTGCCATATTCTGCTGCAACACTAACTCAGGGAATGCTCAGAATTTCCCCGCACAATCCCTTGCAAAAGCGTTCTTTTGTTTCAACAAAAAATATGTAAGATTTTAATGTACCGTTTTTGTTTTAATGTAAATATTCATTGGTAATTTTCTTTTTTATGGATATATATATATATATATATATATATACAGATTTATACTGGCTGCGACGAGGCTTATAGATTGAATGAGAGTGGTAACCTTAACGTACCACCTGAAGCTACTGACATCTTCTGCAATGGACCTTGCTTTGTTGAGACACAGTTAGTGCTTAAATGTGTTGACAACATTTTATCAGACTTCATTTTTTATAACAAGGCCACCATTGGAGACGTCACAAATGTACTCCATGCTGGTTGCAGCTACACAAACAGAAGAGGTAATGCCATTGATTTTCTCTTATTAAATGTCGTATACTATCTATATCAGGATTCCATATATTATTCTTCCTTTTGTCTGAAGCATTTTCACCCTTTTGTCAGGGAATTTCGATGTGGGAGATTATTTTCAGGGTGAAATAAGCGAGGCACCAAGTTTGCGCAGCTTTGTCATCAGCTTGTCTACATTAACACTAATCATTGGCTTTTTTATGTTTTAGTCTTATATCTGCTCTACGGCAAATTGGCATTGTGTTTAACATGCATTATTTCTAATATATATACACATACTGGCGGCGCTTTCCAAGTTATATGAACAATAAAATAGATTTTGTCTGATATCATAGCATTGGAGAACATGTTATTCACTGATATACTGTAATCAAGCAGGATTATAGCTTATAGATTTTGGAAACTAAAGCTTAACTTGTCTATGTGACATCAAATTTGCAACGACACAGAGAGATTAAAACATAATATATTAACGTCTGTACATAAATATATAGATATGAAGATAGCATGTGATGTGCCCTCCACTCAAATTCAGTTTCAAGATATGATAATGACTAGCTAACCCCACCACAACCAAGATTAGGCTAAGAAGGCTCATCCTTTACACTGGCGGCCTCCTTTTCTTCCTTCTTTGGTGTTTTCACCACAGCAGCAGCATGATGGCTTCCCTTGGTTGTATCTGGTTTCAGATCTTCTTCCTTCTTTGGAATGCTTACATAGATCCTATATCCACAGAAACTCTGCCTTTCCATTTCTGCTCTTTTCTTTCACTGCTATCTTCTGGGGTTGGGAGGTTATAATCAAACCAAAGGGCAATTTATGCAACTATGGATGGATGGATAGAATGGAGTGTGAAGTAGTAGTAGTTTATAGAAGCAGAAGAGACCAATAAGATTCCTATTGGATCCTTTCATCTTTCATGAAACAATAATCCCTCAAAGTTAATGTCTTAATTAAATTGAGTGCAATGTATAATCCAAAGAGGATTCATAATATGCTTCAAATCAAGTGCATCATAATAATGTTTCAAGGACAGTTCACAAATTTTTTAATCAAATTAAACACTATTTCCCATCAATGTATCACCAAAAGACTAGCAGTTCACTCCCAAGCAAACTAAAACATATTACTTTTTTCCTATCAATTTTTCTATCAGCAATAAGCACTTCTGAACACTCCATTAACAAACCAATTCTTGTTATCTTGACGTACCACCAGCCGGAAAATCGGAAAACACGATCTTGCATTCGCTCGCCTTTGGAGCTTCCCACAGTTTCCTCCTCAAGTCCATACATGAAAATGGAGTGACAACCATCTTTTTCAAGACCTTTCCCATATGCAGAAGATATAAAATCAATTCGATTTCGTAGCTTGTTTGGCCTTCAGGTGCAATGATTTCTACCGTTTCGAGGTGTGATATCAAACACGGTGGGACTGGCACCGGAGGCCTCCATGTCATTGGTCCGGAGATGAAGTGATCCTGAGGAAGATGAAGGGGGAACATTACACTTATTCTAAGTGATCATGAAATCCTCAAAATTGAAACTTACCTTATCAAAGATCAAGTGCTTCAAATAAGGTGAATGTTGAACAATGGAAGAAACAAAATACAAGTCTTGGCAACTTCCTATTTTCAAATGGGTCAAATTGCAGAACTCAGGTAAATTATCAAGCTCTACCTTAGCCATCTGGATATGAAAACAGTAATCATATTTAATATCCATGTATGTATGAGATATGATCAGCATAGTTAAAGGTTAAAACAACTTACAAATGTATGGTGAGTGGACCATTCAAGTTTTTGAGCATTGGAGATGCCTTGGAAAAGCTTCTTGACTGATATATGGCCATGATGACCGAAAGATGAACCAATTTCCATAACAACAGAAACTAAAGAGGGTGAAACACTCATGCTAAAACCCAACATAGAATGTTCCACAAAATGAAGATGTTGAAGTTTTGGTGCTTTAACAACAAAATAACCACGAAACCCTTCTTCACGTTTCCATCTTAGTATCTTCAATGAAGGTGAAATAAAGTAAAAATGCGGGATTGATTTAAAACAGGTATCCCCGGGTTCCATGCATAGTTCTTCAAGAACAGGACAGCCTGATAAAAGATTCTTCAACGTGTTTTCTTCCTCGAATCGGACTTTAACAAGACGGAGATACTTAAGACTCAATAAACAGACAGTTTCAAGAACATCGAAACAGATAAGAACTCTATTAATGGACTCTAAACTTAGTGTTACCAGGTTTTGGCATTGCAACAATGTAGGAGGCATATTGAGAGCCGGAAATGTACAATCAATCGAAATAGAAAAATAAAACTTTTCAAGATCATTTGTACTTACAGCATCAACCCATTTGATGAGATATGGGCTGTGTCTATACCTAATGAAATCTGCATAACCAAAATAATAGGAAAGGGTGAAGGCTTTTACCGGGAATATCATGTTATCGCCAAATAAAACCCCATTGATGAAGTTAATGAAAGTAGTTCTTCGTCTAATCTCTTTGTCAAGAGACAAGCGTTGATCGAAGCGCCTCACACATGATTTGTTATTCAAGTTGATGCTATGAGTCAAAGTCCAAACCTTTTCCCATCTTTTTGATAAAATCATGGTTTTGAAAGCATCCCTTAGTTCCAAAAACGACAGAATGTGAGCCAAAACATCGTCCGATAAGTTGCCGATCCTGTCTTGTTCTTCGTCCATCATCATCTGCCTCTCTTTTTTTTCTAAGTTCCTATGATGTTAAAGGCACATAGATCTTTTGGAGGCATATAAGATTATAAGAGTTACACCCGCACGTTAACTCCCAGTAAAGCTGAACCCTATCATCCTTTTAGAGATTTATCTGATTCATCGTCAATTTTGCTTATCTTGACTTACATTTTAATCATTTATGTTTATATTTTTAAATGTTACCTTTTAGGTTAAATTCTACAATTAATCTTTGTATTTTTTTTATTTTCAACAATTTAATTTTTATCTTTTATGTTCAATTTTTTTCTTTATTTTTCATTCTCTTATGCTTCTCTCTTTGTTTCCCTTCTTTCTTCATTTCTTTCATTTCTTTTAATGTAATTTTTCTATATAATTCTTATTTGTTAAAACTAGTCCACAAGCTTGCCTCACTTAAAAATATTAAATTATTCAAAAAATAAAAGTATAGGGAGTAGTTTTAACAAATGGAAAACATAGAAAAATTATATTAAAAGAAATGGAGTAGAGAGGAAAACAAAGGGAGAAGTAGAAAAGAATGAAAAATAAAGAAAAAATAAATAAAAGTATAGGTACTAGTTTTAACAAATAGAAAACATAAAAAAAATACGTTAAAAAAATGAAGAAGAGAGAAAACATATAGAGAAGCAAAAGAGAATGGAAAATAAAGAAAAAAATTAAAAGAACATAAAAGAAAAAAACTTAAATTGCTCAAAATGAAAAAATACAGGGACCAATTATAGAATTTAACCTAAAATTTTCGTCTGAAATGATTTAACGTACCACATCAGCTTACCGTTACACTGTTAACAACAATTAACGGCTTAGTGACTAAAATATTACAATTCGATAACGTAAGTAACTAAAACATAATATTTTAAACATAAGTGACAAAAACGTAACTTGAAATAAACAAAAGTGTTCACAGAAAACTGTTTCTTTTCTTTTAACTATCAAAATCATATGATACAAAGATACCACCATATTACACTTTGTCCCATTGCTTCCTTTAACACTCTTTTTCTCATGCATCCACTACCTGAAGGAGATCAACCATGCCAGCAATTCATTATTAAGTTGGGCCAAAATAAAATTTTAGAAATTTGAAAGGTCAAAAATAAAAAATAAAAATGTGTTCAAAACGGGCTTAAATTAAATACGTCATAACTAAAATGGACTAAAAAAGATATACCCTTAACTAGGAGGGTTAAATTTCTCATCAATCCACAACAGTGAAGCAAAACAAAAAACTAGAATTCCATCCTTAATCAAATTTCATGTATTATACATATAAAGGACTTCATGAATAGGTATGCTTTTATATATTCTTCCATTTGTATATACTTTTTAACCCTTTTTTTTAAATAAAATTAAAATAATTATTTAATAATTCATTGGAATGCATTGTCAAAAATTAGATAAAGCAAATTCACATAATCTTTTAAAAATTAAAGATTTTTAGTTCAGATAGGAGTACTACTGAAACACGACAACATACTTCTCAAATAGCAGTGAGAAGAGAAGCAAGTTTTCAACTACATATATATATATATATATATATATATATATACAATGATGACTAGTTACACCCACCACAACCAAGATTAGGCTTAGAAGGCTCATCCTTAACAGTTTCATTCTCTTCCTTCTTGGGTGTTTTCACCACAGCGGCAGGTACTGGAACTGGTGCAGCTTGATGGTTTTGTTGGAGATTTGAAGCATGTATTACCTATGGAGGTAATCTTTGTTTTGACAGCAAGTCTCTGCTGGTGTGAATATTGGTGACAAGATGAAGTATTACCTATGTAGGTAATTGGTTTTGAGTTTGAGAACAAGTATTACCTATGTTGGTAATCTATACTTCAACAGCAGCTTGTACTGGAATGAACCTTGGTGAAGAGAAGGCTAATTACCGATGATGGTAATTCTTGTATTGGACAGCAAACTTCAGAACAGCCAAGAGGCAAACGGGAATGAGAGTGAAAAGAAAGAAAGAAAAGCAAAGGAAGTTTAAGAAGTATTGAAGAAATTCTATATGATTTCATTCAACTAGAACATTGGCATTTAGCCATTACATATATATCAAAATGAACAAAGTTAACAAGTCAACAAACTTTTACCTAAACATATACCTACTACCACTTAACATAGCAAAGAAGTTGATTTAACTTGTACACAAAAACAAAGCTGGTTAACAGCTCTATCAACATCAAATTACATCAATCATAAAACCAAAAAAAAGAACTAGACTTCAAAAGCAACTAGAACAAGTTAAGATTGAAGGCTTCATGATTTCTAGTTGCTGCCACAAAAATAGTTCACGTGCATGAGCTTTGCACAGCCACCTTTGCTGCTGCATGGAAGCTAATCTCAACACTCCTCCTTAGCTTTCATGCTGCTGACACCCAATTTATTTCTTAAATGAAGAAATTGAGTTACACTAAGAGGTTTTGTGAAAATGTCAGCGAGTTGCTCTTCTGAACTGCAATGAATCAGTTTCACTTCATGTGCTTCTTCTATTTCTCTTACAACATGAAGTTTAATACTGAAATGTTTTGTCCTTCTATGAAAAACTGGATTCTTTGCAATTGCAACAGCAGATTGATTGTCACAATAAATCACTGTTGCTCCCTCTTGGTGTAAATTTAAATATGTTAAGATTTTTCTTAGCCATATGGCTTGATTCACAGCCCCAGCAGCTGCTACATATTCTGCTTCAGCAGTCGATTGTGCTACCAAAGTCTGTTTCTTTGAACTCCAGCAGAAAATACCTGAGCCTAGGGTGAAAGCATACCCTGAAGTGCTCTTCATGTCATCCTTCGATCCTGCCCAATCACTATCGGTAAACCCAACTAGCCTTAGTTTCTCAGCCTTGCTATACAACAAGCCATGACTCAAGGTACCTTTAATGTACCTGAGTACCCTTTTTGCTGCTCAAAAGTGCTCCTCACTACAGCAGTGCATGAATCTTGAGAGTAATCCCACAGCAAACATAATATCCGGTCTAGTGGCAGTCAAATACAGCAAGCATCCCACTAGACTCCTATAGGTTGTTTCACAAACCTTGTTGGAATTACTTTGGCTTGTTAATTTTACTCCAATAGCAACTGGAGTATTTGTTGCTTTGCAGTTCTGCATAGAGAACTTATTTAGAATCTTCATAGCAAATCTTCTTTAACTTAAAAAGAAGCCTTCATCCGATTGTGTTACTTCCATCCCTAGGAAATAAGTCATTTTCCCGAGGTCGGTCATTTCAAACATTGTTTGCATTTTTGCTTTGAAATCTCCAAGCAAAGCTTGATCTCCTCCTGTAACGAGCAGGTCATCAACATACACAGACACAATCAGCTGTGTTTCTTCATTTTCTTTCTTAACATACAAGGTAGGCTCACTGGAGCTTCTTTGAAATCCCAAGCTCAGCAAATAACTATCGATTCTGCTGTACCAGGCTCTTGGTGCCTGTTTTAAGCCATATAAGGCTTTCTTGAGTCTATAGACCATGTCTTCTTTGCCTTGTACTATGAAGCCTTGAGGTTGCTCGACATATATATCTTCTTCAAGATAGCCATTGAGGAAAGCTGATTTTACATCGAGCTGGTAGATTTTCCACTCCATTTGAGCTGCTAAGGCAATCAGTAGTCTGATGGTATCTAACCTGGCCACTGGTGCAAATGTTTCCAGGTAGTCAAGGCCATGTTTTTGACTAAAGCCTTTTACAACTAGCCTGGCTTTGAGTTTGTTTAAACTTCCATCTGCATTCTGCTTAACTCGATAGACCCACTTTACTCCGATGATTTTTCTGTTGGGTGGCTTTTCAACCAATTCCCAAGTTTGGTTTTTTTTAATCATAGCAATCTCATCGGCCATTGCTTGCCTCCAGCCTTCATTTGCTTCAGCATCTTCAAAGCAGCTTGGTTCTTCCTGTGCAACATGTGCCCTTTCATAGATTTCAGTTAAGGGTCTAGTGCCCCTAACAGGCTCATCATCAATGTCTTCCTCTGGACCAGCTTGCTCAAATTGAGTTTCACTAGCTGTTAGCTCTTCGGTTACACCATCTGGTTCACTCTTATCCCAATTCCAACATGCCTTCTCGTTAAACACAACATCCCTGCTGACTTGAATTTTATTTGTGAGTGGATTCAAGATTCTATAGCCCCTTTTTAGTCATACTATAACCAACAAGAATACTAGGCTGGGCTTTCTCAGATAATTTATCTCTTTTAACAGCAGGTATAAGACTATAGCAAAGACTACCAAAAATTTTTAGATGTGCTAATGAAGGTTTGAATCCATACCAGGCTTCAAAAGCAGTCATATTAGCTATGGCCTTTGTTGGAAGTCTGTTTTGCAAGTAGACAGCAGTGTTAGCTGCTTCAGCCCATATGAATTTAGGCATGTTTTTCTCAAATAGAAGACATCTAGCCATGTCCATTATGCTTCGATTCTTCCTCTCACTGACTCCATTCTGCTGAGGAGTATAAATGGTGGTCATTTGATGCTTGATGCCTGATTCATCACAAATGGTTTGGAACTGAGTTGAAGTGTATTCAGATCCATTGTCTGACCTGATGGCTTTGAGCTTGCATCCAGATTCAGTTTCAGCTGCTGTTTTAAACTTTGAAAACACTTGAGGCACCTCAGACTTATGCTTTAAGAAGAAAATCCAGCAGTATCTAGTGTAATCATCAATGAAAAGAATGAAGTACCTGTTTCCACTGAGAGATTCAGTCTTCATAGGTCCACACACATCAGTGTGTACTAACTGGAGCTTTTCTGAGGCTCTCCAGGCTTCATTTGTGGGAAATGGCTTTTTAGCCTGCTTTCCTAGCTGGCATATCTCACAAACTTCATCATTCTTTACTGAATTTGTGAAATTTTCTACCAAGCCCTTGTTGACCATGTGTATCATTGATTTGAAATTGGCATGTCCAAGTCTTTGGTGCCAAAGCTTGGAGTCTTCTGTGGAAGCAGAGTAGACCTTATTTAGGCCTTTATCCCAATCCACAACAAAGCTTTTATCAGTCATGGCTACTATCATAAACATGGATCCTCTTGGATCAAAAATTTGACATTCTCTGCCTTTGAACTCGACTGAGTACCCTCTCTCAAGCAGCTGACCAATGCTCAAAAGGTTCCTGTCTATTTCTGGAACCAGTAGCACATTTGAAATAATTTTGTTGCCTGCAGGAGTATGTATCAAAACATCTCATATTCCTTCAGCCCTTATAAATTGGCCATTACCAATTTTTACTTTGGATTTGCAGCTCCTATCCAAAGTCTTGAAGATGGTTGGGTCTGAAGTCATATGATTGGTACATCCACTGTCCAAAAGCCATCCTTGTGAGCCTTCTTTCTGACTCGTTGAACATGTTACAGCAAAGACCTATTCTTCACAGTCATTGCTGTCTTCAGCCACTCGAGCTAGAGCTTGCTGTTGCTGTTGGTTTTGGCCAGGTCTGCCTTTTTCTTTGCAAACTTTTTCAACATGGCCTCTCTTCTTGCAATGCTGACATGTAGCATCTGGCCTGAACCAGCATCTATTTTCAGGATGACCTGGTTTCTTGCAATGCCTGCAAGGTTTGTCTCCTTTTCTTGTAGCATCAGACTTGGGTCTGTTTTTCCAGGCCTTTTTACCTTTGTAGGTAAATGAGCTTGTGGCAGGTTTGGCATTAGCTTGAAATGCACCCTCCTGGTGCTCCTCTTGTCTGTTGGCCCTCCTTTTCTCTTGAGCATATAGGGCATTGATAAGCTCTGTCAAGGTGATGCTTGTCAGATCCCTTGAATCCTCTAGGGAGGATATTTTCGCTTCATATCTCTCTGGTAAAGTAGAGAGAACCTTTTCAACTATCCTTGCTTCATCAAATTGCTCACCAAGGAGCCTTATGCTGTTTACAATAGCCATTATCCTGTCAGAATATTGTTTGACAGTTTCATCTTCTTTCATTTTCAGATTCTCGAAATCCCTTCTAAGGTTAAGAAGCTGTTGCAGCCTCGTTCTTTCAGAGCCTTGAAACTCCTCCTTCAATTTATCCCAGGCCTACTTTGGTGTCTCACAGGCCATGATCCTTGTAAAGATCACATCTGAGACACTATTCTGAATACAGGACATGGCTTTATGCCTTTTAGTCCTTTCATCAGCATGTTGTCTGATTTGTGCCACCGTGGGGTTGGCTCTAAGTGGAGCTGGCTCAGCATCGGTGTTGACAACCTCCCATAAGTCAAAAGCTTGTAGGTAGGTTCTCATTTTGACTGCCCATATGTGGAAACCTTCACCATTGAAAACCGGTGGTGCTGCTGGAGAAAAGCCTGATGAAGCCATTCAATCTACTACAACAGGTCCTCTAAGATGACAGCTCTAGATACCAATTGTTGGAGATTTGAAGCATGTATTACCTATGGAGGTAATCTTTGTTTTGACAGCAAGTCTCTGCTGGTGTGAATATTGGTGACAAGATGAAGTATTACCTATGTAGGTAATTGGTTTTGAGTTTGAGAACAAGTATTACCTATGTTGGTAATCTATACTTCAACAGCAGCTTGTACTGGAATGAACCTTGGTGAAGAGAAGGCTAATTACCGATGATGGTAATTCTTGTATTGGACAGCAAACTTCAGAACAGCCAAGAGGCAAACGGGAATGAGAGTGAAAAGAAAGAAAGAAAAGCAAAGGAAGTTTGAGAAGTATTGAAGAAATTCTATATGATTTCATTCAACTAGAACATTGGCATTCAGCCATTACATATATATCAAAATGAACAAAGTTAACAAGTCAACAAACTTTTACCTAAACATATACCTACTACCACTTAACATAGCAAAGAAGTTGATTTAACTTGTACACAAAAACAAAGCTGGTTAACAGCTCTATCAACATCAAATTACATCAATCATAAAACCAAAAAAAAGAACTAGACTTCAAAAGCAACTAGAACAAGTTAAGATTGAAGGCTTCATGATTTCTAGTTGCTGCCACAAAAATAGTTCACGTGCATGAGCTTTGCACAGCCACCTTTGCTGCTGCATGGAAGCTAATCTCAACAGGTTTCCCTTGGTGATATCTGCTTTCACATCTTCTTCCTTCTTTGGAGTCACCATTGCTTCCTTCTTTGGAGTGCATACATAGCTCCTATATCCGCAGCAACTCTTCCTTTCCATTTTCGCTCTTTTTCTTTCACTGCAAACTTCAAGAATTGGGATGTTATAAAGAGGTCAAACAACAATTTTTGCAACCATGGATGGATGTATGGAATGGAGTTAGGAGCAGTAACTTATAGAAGCAGAAGAGCCTAATAAAATTCCTAATGGATCTTTTCATCTTTAATTTGTTCATGAAACTAAAATTCCTCAAACTTAGTGTCCCATTAATTGAATTAGTACAATGTACCTTGCAAATTCCTCGTACAGGAATGAACCCAAATAGGATTCATCAGATCCTATTTATTTGCTTGTTAACCCCTCCCCTCCCTCCCCTATTTTTAGACCACCAAGCTTTCATGCCAATTAACTTGAACCAAAAATCCAAAGCAGTCTCAAACTTAGTCAACTATAAAAAGTTAAAAATCCAAGTTCGTCCAACTTGAACTTGAATTACGACTCAAATGTGAATCTGATCCAATTCAAGAATACTCAAACTCCGAATGACTTGAACCTCAAGTGATCAGAATTCAAAGTGACCCGGACCGAAAAGAACTCGAACTCAAATCCCAATGACCCTGAGCCAAACTGACAAAAAAAATTAAACAAGAGTAGTTCCCAGTCAACTAACACGAGCTGAAATGATCCAAAAATGTAATCACTCAAATTTATCCAACCCACTGACAAGTATATTTTCCTAACTATTTCCATTATCAATGAGCACTTGTTGAACACTCCTTTTAACAAAACAACTCTTGTTATCTTGACATACCACCATCCGAGAAATCGAAAAACATGATCTGGATAGCCATCTTTGTCAATATCTTCCTCGTATACAGAAGACATAAAGTTATAACGGATAAATGCACTTTATGCTCAAGGGCAAAAGACTATTCGATTATTGGAGCAATGGGCAATGGGCAATGGGCAGTTTATTGAAGCAAAAGGAAAATTAGATGTTTTTCTCAGCATTCCAACATGTACTAAAATAGTTTCTGATGTATTGCTAGTGTCTGATATTGATTAGAACTTACTCAATGTTAGTCAGCTTAGGAATTGCATGATTTATTATCCATATGGATGTGGACTTATATTTGTTTCCATGAATCAAAGAGGTTTTGTTTTAAATTGGAATTTAGTAGCTTCTAGTACTTATGTTGGTAAAATTGAGGAAAGAAATTTGTGACACAAAAGGTTGAGGCATGTGAACTAGAAAAGCACTTTGTCATTTGTACAAAAGTGATCTTGTTTTAAACATATCAAGAGTTCTTGAGCATAATAAAATCCTTGGAGTGTGCAGTTGAGGAAGCAAAGAAGGCTTCCATTTCTAGCAAATAAAGCTTGGAGAGCAATAGATAAATTGCATCTCATCCATAGTGATGTGTGTGGAGCTATGAAAATACTAACACTTAATGGAAGCTAGTACTTTATCTTGTTCGTTGATGACAGTACCAAATTTTGCTAGTTTTATTTCTTGAAGCAGAAATCAAAAGTTACACAAGTTTTCTGGAAATTCAAGGCTTTTGTGAAAAATTAGACTAATTGCAAGATAAGAATCATTAGATAAGACAATGGGACTGATATACGTCTCACATGTTTGGAGAGTTTTATGAAGTAGCTAGTATTGAGCATCAATTGGCAAATACTTATTCATCACAAAATGGGTTCAATAAGAGAAAAAAAAAAAACAGGATTGTTATGGACATGGCATGATGCCTTCGGTTTAAAAGGAATTTCCCTAAGAAATTTTAGGCAGAGGCTGTAAACACCTTCAATGTCTCCCTTAAAGGTTTTTAGATGCATATGTTATGCTTATATTCCAGAAGCCAAAAGAGATAAGATGGAAAATAAATATCAATTTGGAATCTTCGTTGGTGACACCAGCAAGAAGGGTTATAGGATTTTTTTTTTTATCCTTTTACTAGCAACGTGTTTGTAAGTAGAGATGTTAACTTCAGTGAGCATGCATCTTGGAATTGGAGTAAGTCTGAAGTTGAGCATTTTAAAGAATGTCGGTTTGGACTTGGTTTACCTCAAGATCAAGTTGAAGTTGAAAATAATGAAAAATCTGACGATGAGCATCCTATAAAAGATACTGCACCATTTTCAAATGTTTAAAAAAGATGCAATATAACAGTTTTAATACTTGCTAACTTTGAGGGAGCTATCTTTGACTGTTAGAAAGAAGCCATGCAAAATGAAATGTCTATGATTCATAAAAATTAGACTTTGGTTGCCACTTGATAGTCCAATGCATAAGATTGTTATAAGTATTAAATGGGTGTTTAGAACCAAGCAAAATGTCGAGAATATTGTCAATAGATTAAAAGCAAGACTAGTGGTAAAAGGATATTATCAACAGTTTAGAGTGAACTATTCTGAAACCTTTGCACCAATGGTAAGGTTAGACACCATTATATTGTTGCTAGCTTTGGCAGCTCAAATGGAATGAAACATCCGTTAACTTGATGTTGAATAGGTGTTCTTAAATGGTTTCTTGAAAAAATAGATTTATATCGAGCAATCACCAGGGTTCGTTGTCGAGGGAAATGAATCAAAAGTCTATTAGCTTAAGAAAACCTTGTATGACCCGAAGTAGACACCCAGAGCCTGGTATGAGAGGATAGATAATCACCTGCTGAAGTTGGGTTTTGAAAAGAGTCCAAGTGAGCCTACCTTGTAGGTTAAGAAATCAAAAGAAGAAACTTTGTTGATAGTATCTTTATATGTTGATGATCTCTCGGTAACTGGGAGTAGTGAGCAATTGTTGATATCTAACTTTTAAATCATGCATATAAACTACTTTTAGTGAGTTAGTATTGGACTCGTAAAGCTAAACTCTACCATCCATTTAGAGGTCTATCTGATTGATATTTAATATTGAAATGCATTGTCAAAAATTATATAAAACAAACTAATGTAATCTTTTAAAGATTTAAGATTTTTTTGATAGAAAAGATTTAAGAGTTTTAGTTGAGATAAATAGTAAATCAGATGTTATTCTCTTATATGATAGGATGAGGCAGCTTATACCCTATAGACTTCGGTAACTAGACATCTTTATATAAACATTTGTAATTTGAGGGATATTAATGAAACATGACAATATTCTTCTAAAATAGCAGTGAGAAGCTAGTTTTCAACTATAATATATTAACCGTATAAGAATAGTATGTGATATGGGCTCCCCTCTAACTAAATTTCTAGATATAAAAATGACTAGTTACACCCACAACAACCAACATTTAGGCTTAAAAGCCTCATTCTTAACACTGACGGTCTCATTCTCTTCCTTCTTGGGTGTTTTCACCACAGCAGCAGGTACTGGAACTGGTGCAGCATGATGGCTTCCCTTGGCAATATCAGGTTTCACATCTTTTTCCTTCTTTGGGGTTCATACATAGTTCCTAGAACCGCAGCACCTCTTCCTTTCCATTTTTGCTTTCACTGCTAGCTTCAGGAATTGGGATGTTATAAACAAGGCAAAGGGCAATTTTTGCAACTATGGATAAATGGATGGAATGGAGTGTGGAAGAGTAGTAATTTATAGTAGCAGAGAAGAGACCAATAAAATTCATATTGGATCCTTTCATCTTTCATGAACCAAAATCCCTCAAAGCTGGTGTCCCATTAATTAAATTGAGTGCAATGTATAGGAATGAATCAAAAGGGGATGAACCAGGTCCCCTCTATTATCTTATGAACCCCTCCCCTCCCATAATTTGAGCATTTGTGAATTGATAAGCTCTTAGACCACTAAGTCTTCAAGCTCTAATTCCCCTTTAAGTCAATCAGAGTAATAGTGTATCCTATCAATGTATCAGAAAAGAATTGTACTACATTGGAACCAACTCTGGAGACCTCTGGATTAATGGTCCATGGATGAAGTGATCCTGAGGAAAATGATGGGGAAAATTACTAGTGAAGGATAAAAAACTATTAACTCATCCAAAGTGAAACATGAAATCCTCACAATTAACTTACCTTATCTAAGATTAAATGCATCAAATGAGGTGAATATTGAAGAATGGAAGAACCAAAATGCATATCTTGGCAACTTCATATTTTCAAATGGATCAAATTGCAGAACTTGGGTAAATTATCAAGCTCTTCCTCAACCATCTGGAGGAAGCCTGCCACATACGAAAACAGTATGATATTAGTATCAAGCAACATATGTAAACAGTAATGATATTATCAAGTATGCACGGCATAGCTATGTTTATCAAGGGGGGAAGTTAAAGAACTTACAAATGTAAGGCGCGTGGATAATTCAAGTTTTGAGCATTGGAGATGCCTTGGAAAAGCTTCATGAATGATAAGGTAACCCAAAAAGTTAAAGAGGCTGAAGCACTCATGCTAAAACCCAGCAGAGAATGTTCCACAAGATCAAGATATTCAAGTTTTGGTGCTTCAACAACATAAAAAACTACCAAATCTATCAGAATGTACTAATTCCTATCAATGTATCTTCAATGAAGGTGAAATAACAGAAAACTTCTGGTTTTCACTAAAATCAGATTCTGATTGTCTGAGTTCCATACATAGTTCTTCAAGAACCAGACAGCCTGATAAAAGATTCTTCAATGAGTTTTTATCCTCAAATAGGACTTTAGCAAGATGGAGATTCTTAAGACTTCAAAAACTGACCTTTTTGGGGGCATCCAGACAGATAACAGCTCTATAAATGCAATCTAAATTTCCGATTACCAGCTTTTGGCATTGAAAAATGGTAGGAGGCATCTTGATAGCTAGAAACTTACAATCAATTGCAATATGAAAATCAATCTTCTCAAGATCATTTGTACGTGCAGCATCAATCCATGTGATAAGATATGGAATATTTTTATACCTAATATGATCTGCATAACAAAAATAATGTAAAAGGCAGAATCTTTTACAGGCAATATCCTGATATCGCCACTTAAAACCCCATTGACGAAAGTTAATGAAGCCAGTTCTCTCAGAGACTAATGTTGATTGGTTATTCTTGTTGATATTCTGAGTCAAAGTCCAAACCTTTTCCATCTTTTTGATAAAACAAAGGTTTCCATCTATTTATACGGCGTTAAGTTTAGGATAAAAACAATCACTTTAGAGATCTATACGATAGGCATTCGATTGGTATCTATGTGTGATATTAAGGCCCCGCCTAATTTGTTTCTGAGAATAAAACAAGAAAATCTCCAAAAGATTCTACAGTTTAAGCTCTTGGCATTTGGTGGTGGAATAAAATATAAAGTACTTAAATGGAGGGAAAGGAAGGCAGGTTCAGATTCTATAATTATCAAAATCATATAGTACAATGATTAGAATGTAATCACCCTGTCATGCTTTGCCCTACTGCTTTTTTAACACTCTTTTCCCTCATCAATACTCTTATTTTCTCTACTTCATCCCATCTCCCTTCTTCTGCATAAATGTTTGACAACAATACATAATTACCTGAATTCCATGGTTCAAGATTGATAAGTTCTTTAACAGCAAGTTCTGCAAGCTCTAGTTCACCATAAGTACGACAAGCACTGAGCAAAGAACCCCATAAAGTAGCATTTGGCTGAATATGCATGCTCCTAATCAGGTCATAAGCCATTCTCACACATCCACCGCGTGAAAGGAGATCAACCATGCATCCATAATGCTCAAGTTTAGGATGAATATGGTAATTTTTGCTCATTAAATCAAACAACTCTTGCCCTTTTTCAAGCAACCTTGCATGTGTACAGCATGTTAGCACCCCTATAAAAGTCGCATCATTAGGCCTCTCACCATTGTTTATCATCTCCTCAAACAACTCCACCCCAAGTTCTCCTCTTCCATTAAAAGCCAGACCTGAGATCATGGTATTCCATGACACAACGTTCTTACAAGGCATATCTTTAAAAACCTGAAGGGCAGTTTCCAAATTTCCACCCTTACTATAAAAATCAACCAATGCATTTCCCACGGAAATCACATTTCGATAAAGCTTGCTTGACTCGGTATAAGAATGAATCCATTGACCAATATTAACATCTCCTAAATGAGCACAAATAGGCAAAACAATAACCACGGTAGCTTCATCAGGCTGGAACCCCAGCTCCCTCATTTCGTGAAAAAGTTCCAAAGCTTCAGTATGCCTCCCCCTCTGTGCTAAGTAAGAAATCATCGAATTCCATGAAACTACACTCCTCTCGCTCATCTGCCTAAATAAACTTAACCCCAAATCAACATCCCCTATCTTGCAAAACCCACGAATCATCAAATTCCAAATGATGACATCCCTTTTAGACATTCCATCGAACACCTTCTTTGCTTCCTCCATTCTCCCACTAGAACTGTATAACTCCAGAACCCCAACCTGAACCGAGCCAAAAAGCTCGAACCCAGACCTAAGAACTTCCCCATGAATGCATTGCCCGATTCTTACATCACAAAGACCGGAACATGCCTTCAGCAAAGGCGAAAACGTGTATTCATCGGGAAAAATCCCGTCAGCTTTCATTAAAGAAAACAAGGTAACAGCTTCTTCAAAAGGACCATTAAGGGAGTACCCTTTGACCATGGAATTAAAAAGCAAAACGTTGGGGTTGTGGGTCTGCAAAAACACAAGGTTCGCGTAGTCCATTTGGTTGAGGTGACCACAAACAGATACAAAATGGGAAAGAATTTGGTTGGATTGGTGAAGACATTGACGGATGAAATGGGCATGGATTTGCCGGAGGTTGCATCGAGTTTTCTGGCCATGGAGGAGGCGAAGGATCTTTCGCTCCACCATTAGGGATGCTCTGCTCATCATGTTATTTCTAATGGCATTTGAAGCTATGTCTGTTGTTTTGAGTCACATGTATGATATGGGATATACTTTGTGGGCGAAATCGCATAAAGTAGTAAAGAACAGCTAAATAAATAGTCAGAATTCAAGTATTTGGTTCCAACCATTGCTATTGTTATGAGTTCCAAGCTGGAGGTAACCTGGCATTAATAGTTCTTTTTCATTTAATTGGGATACAAGTTAATCCATCCAACTCAATTAAATAAATTTTTAAAAAAAATCAATATCTATTTATGAACTAATACCCCAATTAATTTCCGGTTCAACCAGTCTAATTTAGTTCAAAAAACTTTGGATACAAGTTAAAGTTGATAAGTTGATTTCATTTGTTTGTGTTTCACTCGGATAGGATACATGGGTAAGTAATTGTATCCTAGTTTAGCTATAGGATCGAGTTTGGGTCAAATTCATATATAATATTTGTCGAAACAATTTTTTGAAATCGGGGAATCGACTTTTGAAAACGAAAATTTAGGAGTCGCCACCAATCCTTTTGGATAAGGTGTGATTGGGTCACCTCAAAACGTGGTCGTTTTAATAAATAGGTCGATTTGTCAAAACAACAATTTTGGCCTATGAAAATAAAAAAAAAGGGTTCAGGAGTCGGTTACGTGCGAGGAAGGATTAGCACCCTCGACACGCCCAAAATTGGTACCTGGTTGATTAGTTAGCGCCTTAGTGTCGAAAATTGAAGATCTGAAAAGAGTTCAAAACATGATCCTCCTTTTTATTGATTTTTAAAAACATTTGGGTAAATTAAACGTGTGTTAAAGACCATCTCAACTCAAAGCAAAATGTCACATCCAGTACGGTAGGACACAACATTTCGACCTTCGAGCATGAGCTTGCCCTTTTATTTAAAATTCGTGCACTTTATGCTTAAAAGGATATTCGGATATTTAAATCAAAAAATCGCGATCCAGTATGTTAGGGCACGATTTCTCGAATTTTAAATACAAGATATTGCCTTTAAAAAAACTTTAAGGGTGAAACGATAAGAAGGATATTCGAATATTTAGATCGAACAAAAAAATGAAACCCAGTACGTTAGGGCACGCTTTTTCAAGCTTCCAAATACAGAAAATTGCCTTTATTTTTTAAAACTTTCAAATAATCTTTTTTAAAACCGGCTCCAAATGGTTAAGAATAGGAATGAGCCGACCAATACCAATTGAAACGTTGGAATTTTAGTCCCGATGCTATAATATAAAAAAAAGTTACAAACGTGAAATACGGATTAAATATTATAAACATGAGTAACCGTAATATGAAATTTGAAAGAGACGAGTTTGGGTGCATTCAACGACGACATATCATATATAATACAAATACTAATATTAACGTTTGAAATCTAATGAATTAAATAAATTTAAAGAAATATCAAGCAAATTAACACAAAATACATGTAACAAGTTTTCTAAAACAAATAAACAAATGAATAATACAAAGGAACTACATTTAGAAAGACCAATATGCAAACAATCAATTATATACATAAATTTTGAAATAAATAATTTTGCATGAAAGTTTGAAATAGACCAAGAAAATAATAAAATAAAAAACAATGTATCAATGAAATTCCAAAATAAATGACGTGTACAAAACATGTGATTTGCAAAATAATATATATGTCCATTTAAGTAAAATAATATACAAGAAATAAAGAAAACTTAATATAAATAAAATATATAAACACCAATAATATATGAAAATATCTGGGGATAAACAAAATATATGTATATATATCAAGGTAGGAAAATAAATATCGTATAAACCCCTAAGGTATAGAACCATATAAAAGAATTTTAAAATCAATAAGTCATATAATAAATCAATGAAAAAAATATACAAAAAAGAAAATAAAAACTTAAGAATATGTAATTAATTAAAACAGCATAAAATAAAATAATATACGGAAAATAGGGATGATAAATAAATTATAAAGAATATAAAATATGAATTAAAAACTTAATTTTTAAAAAATGGTTAAAATCAAAAGGATAATTTGTAAAAAACTGTAAAACTAAAACGCAAGGCGCATAAACTAACGAGGGCTAAAAAAATAAACCAAACGCCCCAAAATGAAACATTAAGCGCGGATTGACTTGTAACGGTGTGCAAATTCCAGGGACAATTAAAAAACAAGGAAAATATAAACAGGTTTTAATTACAAGTCAACGAAAAAGGGGAGGACTCAATGCGCAAATCCCCCACTTTGAGTCAAAATGCGTGGGTCCAACACCAAGCGGTGCTGTTCTATTTTGCTTACTTATCCCAAAATTTGTTTAAAAAACATTTTCAACCCCTGGTTTAAAAACCTAGAATTTAAAACTCCCTCATTTCTCATTACTTCAGCCGAAAGGCTAATACCAGGCCCCTCAACCAACGCCGCACACACTACCGTTGACGGCCAACGGAAGCCGAAGATTCCCCTGCTGGCGAATCGAGCGATAACCTCTCCCTTTTATTACGCTTTAATATATATCGAGTTCGAACGAAAATGAGAAAGAGATAAAAAAATAGAAAATTAATGATAAATAACCACCTTTGAAGTGTTCTTTTGGCTGCTATTTACTGATTTCTTGTGTGTTTGAGTCTATTTCTCTATATTTTGTGAATTATTGTGCTTTGTATTTCTCTGTATTCGTATTGAGGGAAAAAATTGGGATTTTTGTAACCCCTTTTACAATTAAAATTCGAAGGCTTTATAGCCAAAATACAAACGGTTTCTTGTTGTTTCTCTGGCTTAAACCGCAAGTCGTGAGGACGTGGAGGAGAGCCAAACGTGGGCACGTGAGGGAGGAGAACGTGCGACGTGGGGCGGCGCCTGAAAGCCTGAAGGTTGCGGCGCCAAGCATAGTTTCTGCTAAGGTTTCTTTTTTTGTTGTATTGGGCTACTGGGTAGTGGGCTTAGTAGTGGGTTTTTATTGTTTTTTTTGTTTTTTTTTGTTTGGTTTTGGGCTTTATTGCTCAGGCTTGGTTTCTATTTTGGGCCGGGCAAATTTGGGCCTCTACAATATTAATATTATATATAGAAGTAATTTTCTTGGTCTAGGTCTCAAATTTTGTCCATATTTATAAATGGTTAACTCGAATCCATTTAGATCTACTTATATTATTGTTATATTTTTAGAATATAATTACTTTTATTTAATATTTAATAATTATGCATATTATCATCATTATATAATTTTTTATTAAATTTATAAAAGCTTAACATGTCGAGTCTGGTTAGGTTTGGGCATTGAATTTTAAAGCTCAACTCATATTTAAACGGGTCTAATTTTTTTCCTAAGCCTATCTTTCGAGCTTAGTCCTACTTTTTTTTGTCAAAACCAAGGTATCCACCACTAGTAGCAATGACTATTCCCCTCATTCCGAATGTTTTTCACAGAGGTAAACGATTAGCCATGAAATTATTCCATTCTTATGGGCGAGGGGATTGAACCCTCAACCTCGTGGTTAAATGATGAGGTGAGCAACTATTACATCACGTCTCATGATTTAGTCCTACTTTTTCATTGAGTACACATTTGGCACCTAAAATTACAAGTTGTCATAAAAAAAAGTATACTATTTTCTTTTTCCACTTAAGTTACCCAGCTACCCTCATAGCAATTTGTTGATACATAGTATCAATGGAGGTAAAGAAGGAGGAGAGGAGGTGGTGTCGAAGGAGGTTGGTTCACTCATTCTCGAGTCGAGAGTCAAAAAAGTAGAGGCACTCAGGATGAATGCTTAGTGCATTAGGATTGAGAACATAGAGAAGTCCCTCCACAATGTTGATACATTTGGGTATTTATAAGTAAGTGATAGCTCTTACCTGATTATGCTACTTAATCGGCCCTGAGTGGTCCAATGGAGGGTTTAATAGGATCCAAGTTGAGGTAAGAATATAACCACTAAAAAACCAAAAACCAAATACAATCTAAAAATCCAAACCACTAAAAATTAAAACTAAACCTCTAGGCCCAACTACCCTAAACCCTAAAAGCCCAAATCAAAAAACAAAACAAAAAGCCCTAAGCCGCCTAAGTGCTTCAGCCGCCATTCCCACACCAGTAAGGCCACTACGCGCGCCGCACGTTGCGTGCCACTCCTCCATGAAGCGTATCCCTATCCACCACGTCTACAAAACCTGCAAACATACAGCAACAAAACAGTTGTAAACGAAAAAAGGGCTATATAATGCCACAAATGTACAATGATTTTGAAAGGAAACAAAATCAATACAAAAAAGATTCGAACACATCAATGGAAAAAAACAACAGCAATTAGATGAAAAATCCAAACGTGCCAAGGTTTTAGTTTTTTCCTCTTTTGTTTTCTTTTTTTTCGAAATTGATTATTTGTTCATATGTATGTATATTAAAATATATAATAAAAAAATAATAAGAAAAAGGGAAAATTTTACCTTAGCGCCGCCGTGCACGGCGGTTGGCGGCACGGCGGTCCGATGACCGGACTATGGAGGATGAAGGAGAGGTTGGGAGGTTTTTGAAGTTTTTTGGGAAAGAAGGCTGAAAATGAGGTTTTTTGGAAAAAATTTGAGTTTTATAACATAGCTAAAACGACGCCGTTTTGAAAATTAGAGTTTAGAGGCCAAAACGACGTCATTTTGGGCCTCTGACCCACGACCCAACCTGCTCCAAGGGGAGGATCCACGTGTTTTGCTTGGATGGGCTAATTTCACTCCAGGCCCTTCCGCTTTTTTATGGTTTTACAATTAAGTTCCATTTATTTCTAATTTGGCCCTATAATTTTCCTTTTGTTTCAATTTGGCCCTGCACAAGCTGATGCGTTTTGGAGGGAGGGGATATTTACTTTCCCGGTCCCTCCATTTCGTTCGCGCGCTGCAATCCAGTCCATTCCCTTTTATTTATTTTTAATTTTGCCCCAAACTTTCGTTTTAAATTCGATTCGGTCCTTTTTAGTTATTTTGCTATTTTATTATTTAATAGATTAATTGGACATTTTTATTACTATTTTAATATTATTATTGTATTTATCATTATTATTGTCGTTACTATTATTTTTATTATTACTATTTATTATTCTTATTATTATTTTTATATTATTACCAGTATTAACGTATTACTACTATCATTAATAATATACTTATTATTGTCTTAGAATTATTATTTTCATCATTGACACCATTATCACTATTATTTTCCTTTATCATTTTTACTTTCTATTACTATTAATGTATTATTATTACTATTCTTTTATTTTTTATTTTTTTATTTTCATTATTAACATACCATTTCTATTTTTACTATTAACATATTATTATGCTTATTAATATACTATTATTATTTTCTACTTTATTATTATTGTATTATTACAGTTATTACTATCATATTACTAAACTAATCAATTTTATATTATTATTACTACTCTATTATATTTTTCTTTTTATATTTATTTATTTATTATTACTTTTATTTTTTTAAAATATTTTTAGCATCCTATTATTTATTTATCTACATCCTTTCAATCTCATATTAGTATTATAATCATTATTACTATTAACTATTTTACATAGTATTTATTTATGCATCGGCATCGGTTTACTAACTATTAGATTCTATTATTTTTTTTATTTGTTCATTTATTTAGTTTCACCTATTAATTTTTCTTCTTATGTAGCTAGTTTGTTTATTTCTTTACTTCATTTTATTTTCACATTTGTTGTTATCTTTTACATTATGCATTTATTGTTTTATTAACTTTCACTTGATTCATAGAAATTTTATTTTTAAAATAAAGGCAATATTCCGTATTTGGAGATTCAAGAAATCATGCCCTAACGTATCGGGTTTCGATTTTTTTCGTTTGACCTAAATAACCGAATACCCTTTTAAAATTACGTGAGTTTTAAATAAAATAAAAGACAAGCTTAAATTCAAGGGTCCAAGTGTTGTGTCCAACGTACTGGATATGACATTTTACCTTGAGATAAGTCGGTCTTTGACATATGCTTTAATTTGTCTAAACGATTTTTAAGTAAAAAACATTAATACAAAGAGGGATTGTATTTTAAACTCTTTTCGAATTTTTAATTTTCGATATTAAGACACTAATTAATCAACAAGGTACCAATTTTGGGCGTATCAAGGGTGCTAATCATTCTTCGTACGTAACTGGCTCCTAAACCCTTTTTTTGAATTTCGTAGACCAAAATCATTGTTTAAATAAAACCGTTTATTAAAGAAAATAACCACTTTTCGAGGTGATCCGATCACACCTCAACAAAAAGGATTGGTGGCGACTCTCGTTTTTTTCGTTTTCAAAAAGTCAACCCCGTTTTTCAAAAATAGGTTTCAACAACAATAATTCATCTCCTAATTGAGAGGTAGGTTATAAAATGATTGTGTCTCAAGACCATCTACAGGGTGGAGGGTACAATTTATTAGTTGGATAACTCGGGAATATACGATGCCTTGTGAGGCTATTAAAATTTATTCGTACCTAAATTAATGTATTGACAAATGGTGTTTCTGTTCATAGTTGGCTCATATAAATTTCGCTTTGTAATTTAGCAAGCGGTATGTCTATTGACTCGACAATCTAAAAATAAATAATATGTACTCGAGTACTACAATTGTCAATTAAACGATTCAAATTTATACAATAGAGACAGGTCATATATGTATATATATATTATGGATGCAATAATTGAAAATATAAAATAAAGTAGGTTAAAGTCATCAACTGGTAATATAAAATGTAAAAGATGCAACTCATTCAAAACGTAAAAAGATACATGCTATCCATTAACGATGTAAAATGTAAGAAATGTGGAATGCCCGTTACACTTAAGAAATGCATAATCCCGATTTGTAATTTATTTCTTTTTCTTCCATGGGACTTCTCGCACTAGTCTATGCCTTCTTGTCACAAGAATTTCCTTTTTCCCATTTTACCTTCCTCAATTACGAAAAAAAAGCATAATTGTTTCTTTTTATAAAATTATTTTAACTTTTAATTTAATATTTCACTTTTTTTTAGTTTTTTAATATATAATTATTTGTCAAATCATTTTAAAATAGATGAAAAAATTAATTTTATTAACGCGACATTCACATGGTAGTCTATTTATATGCCACGTAAATAATTAATTATTTTTTTGAATTCCTAATAAATCAATTCCAAAACCTTAAATCTCATATCCAATTCAAACTTAAAAAAAATTAAAAATTAAAAATAATTTAATCCGAATTTTAAGAATAAAAAATTTTAAATTTTAAAATCACTTGATTTAACACAAAATGAATTTAATCCCTCAGATCTATTCAGAACATAGATAAGGGATTAAATATTTGATGGGACTTATTGTACAAACCCATAACTCAAAATTTACATGAAAAGCCCGTCCTCTATAAGGGGACTTTATTTTGCCCCACATATTGCCGCTGGAATTGGGACCTTATATGCTACTTTTTGGCTTCTATTGGCAACAGCTAACCCAAAGCTTATCTACAAATTGTCGAAACTATTTTTTTTATTTTTGTATTTTAAAAAATAGGTATCGATTTAAAAAGGTCAAAAACGGGAGTCGCCATCGACCCTTTATGAGGTGTGATCGGGTCACCATAAAACTTTGATTTATTAAAACAAACTTTGGTCTACGAAACTCGAAAAGAATGGGTTCGGGAATCGATTACGTACGAGGAAGAGTTAGCACCCTCGTAACGCCCAAAATTGGTACCTAATTGATTATCTGATGTCCTATCGTCGAACATTTGAAAAGATTTTAAGATACGATCCTTTTAATTGAAAGAACGTTTGAACAAATCAAAGTGAATATCGAGACCCGCTTATCTCAAAGATGTAAGATACCGTACCCAGTAAGTTAGGATGCGACATTTCAATCTTTCGAAATTAAACGTGTCTGTTTTTGTTTTAAAAAGCTCATGCACTTGAATTCGAAAAGGATATTTAATTATTTGGGACAAATGAAAAGTCAAAACCCAGTAAGTTAGGGCTCGATTTTTCACGATTCCAAACATATAACATTGCCTTGATTTTCTTGAAATTCTTATCTCGGAACGATGAAACGTCACATCTAGTGAGTTAGGACGCAACGTCTCAAATTCTCGAGAATAAGCTTTTATTTAAAAATTTTATGTGTTTTGGTTTAAAAAGAAAAGGGTACTCGGTTGCTAGGAATTAATGAGAAAGATCGGAACCTAGTGAGTCAGGGCACGATTTTCTCATAACTTTCAAACACGAGTGTTGCTTTATTTTAAAAATTTTGAATGGAATAATTTTAAAATCCCAATGGCATTAAAGCTCATTTTTAACAAGCAAAATGTAAAGAGACGATAGTATACAAAGCACGATATTAGTCTATACACTAAGCATTACACTAATGCATCACTACAACCATCAAATACCAATGAAGGAATACAATTCACATAAATAGCAATAATTACAAGGCGTACAATTTCACAATCGACCATCGTGGAGAATGAAACAGAATGGTATGTCTAAAAGGGGTCTAAAACAACGAAATAAAAATACGCAAATAAAAAAGTAAAAAAGCTATCGTAGATAAGGTGTAAATAATATATAACAAAATAATCTCAAAATAAGTACCAAAGGTAGCTATAATATAAAATTACTTCAAATAAATGTTATGCAAAATGGTTTTAAAATAAGATAATATATATGGTATTTTTAAATGACTACTCTAAAAAAAACTTAAACTAACATATAAAAAATTTTAATTTAAAAATTTTTTTAAAGTAAATTATATATAAGAATGTGAAACAATTCAATACAAATGTAAGGCGAAATCTTAGAATATATAACCAAAACAAAATTAAAAAAAAACAAAAACAAAAAGTTAGGATTAATATATACAAATAATTAAAGTAAACAATATATAAGTTTAATGTAAACAATATACATAAAGGAAAGAGATAAAATAGTTGAAATATACAATATATATAGAGATTTAAAATAAATAATAATATCAAACAAGATAAAAGTGATAAATTAATACATCCAAAACAGATTAAAAATGTAGGATATAAAAATATAAAAATATAAAGAGAATTTTAAAATATGAAATTTATAAAGTAATATAGCAATATATATATATATATAAATGATTTTAAAAACATACGTGATGACCTAATAACAAATAAAATTAATAAAATGAAATTAAGGGTCGGAATAAGATACACACAAATGAACAGGGATTAAAAATGCAAAGGAACCAAATCCTTAAATGTGTCGTTTAAACACGGACCCATTTGAAACAGTGTGCGAATACTAAGGCAAAATTAAAAAACAAAAGAAATAAAGACAAGGCACAATCGAATGCTCATGTGAAATAGAAGGACTAAACGCGTAATAATCCCTCAGAGACCAAAGCACGCGGATTATGGCTGTGCATGGGTCGGGTCATCGGGTATGGCACATGTGACTAAACAGTACCGTTTTATTTAGCTATAAAACTAAATTTTATTGCTTAAAAATCAAATTTAATAGAATGAAAAGAAAAAAAAACTTTGTAACCCCTCTGCTAGGGTTTCGGCTATGCCCGATTATGGCCCTTTTATTGCCGCTGTACCACCACCGATCTAGTGGCTGTCGCGCGAAGAGGAGCCCTCATTCCCGATTTAAAGAACGTTCAGGTAAATCTCTTTCCCTTGCTTCTGTTATTTTCGTATGTGTAGAAAAGCAGGGAAAGAAATGGAAACGGAAAAGTAAAAAAGAAATGAAGCAATCGGAAACGAAAATCAGAAACCGGAAATAAAAACGCAACCTTTTTTTTTGCAAAAATACTTCTGTTTGTATTGGTATTCTGTATTCAGATTTCGTAACCCCTTACAAATGGTTTTCTGGCTTCTTTTATAGCCGATAACGGAAGATAAAGGGTATAAAAATGTTCAGTTCTTTTTGCTTTATTTTTTGAAACTGTTCTTGGGTGCTGCTGCTCTCTTCTTTCCGTTTTTGGTCCGTTTGCAGGTGAAGAAGGAAGTCAACGAACGAGGCTTCCATTTTGGTGCTTCGAGCAGACACAGCCGAGCCTCGAGCGCTGGGCTCGCTACGGAAGCACGTGGGGAGGCAGAAGGAGGCGCGGCGCTAGGTTGTCTAGGGTTTCGGCTTAGCCGAAACTAGGTCTAGGTGTTGGGCTTATTGGGCTAACGGGAAATGGTTTAGGCTAGTGTTTTGGGCTAGGGGTTTTGGGTTTTAACTTGGGTATGTAAATGGACTTTAATTATTATTTGGACTTTCATATTTTGTGGTTTATTTATTTTTGTTTATTTGGTTTTTTGGTTTAAAACGGGCCCGGGCATATTTGGGTTTATACACAAACTAGATTTGATTATGGATTGAGTTACTCTTTTAGGTTTGAAAGTTTATGTAAAAAATTTTAAACAAAAATATAGGCCCAAAAAATAGATTTGAACAAAAAGTAAAAATGAGCCAAGTTTTGGGTAAAATTTTTTTTATCCTAGCCTAATCGAGTCAACTTAAACTTTTTTGTTGTTGTTTTGCTACTATTTCAGTGCTATTTTATTGTCATTTTACAATAGTATTATTTATATTTTGTTATTATTATTTGAATATTGTATAACTCTTTATTGTTAATTTTGTTATTATTTTAGAGGCATTTGCTTATTAAGTTGTAATTATTTTTAATGTTATTGAAGTATAATTTTTTTAACATTTTTTTAATTTGTTAAAAAATATTTATTTTAACATTTTTAATGTATTATATTTTTTATATTTGTTTTTATATAAAAATAATCTAAAAAGAAGTTAATACAAACAAATTGGATCAAGCTCGGCTTAATATTTTTAACCCGAATTGAGTTTAGAAAAAAATTAAACTCATATTTTAAACCAAACTAAATCTGAACATAAAAAATAAACCTAAAATTTTTAGTTAACTGGACTGCACCGGTTGATAATCAAATCTACTTCAAACCAATTATATGGATAATGATGGACGTAAGATTATTGGGAAAGGCAGAGAGGTGATGTGTTTTGTTGGAGTTTTCAATCTCTCAGTGTCCTAAAACGACAAGATGATCACAAGATGAAAGGAAAAGATAAAAGTAGAACCATTTGCAATGCCAAAGTCCCTTAATCTTAACCGCCTTTTATGTCCATGTCTCATCATCCCCTTTCATGTCTACATCTACCTAATTACTTCTGCATTGGTACGCTAATGTCGGTTTATTTTTGTTTATTATTTAAATAAAGTTTAAATATAAAATATTTATTAATAAATTTTTGGAATGTTTTTGAAGGACTGCATGTAACTCGAACTCTAGGATTAAAAAGGGATGTTTGAGATAGATAGTACTGCAGTTATTCATTTTATTTAAGCAATTTCAGTAGGACAACATCACTTAATTGTGCTACGAGTTATTAAAAATCTATTCCAATTATTTTGAACAATTCAGGTTACATATATATTTAGACAGGGTAACCGGTAGTTGATAATTTGACATGAATAGCGTCCTTAAAACCTCTGGATAAGTAAACTATAAAAACGGGTAAAAGTGGATTGTCTCACACTAATACTTTCATGTAATAACTCTACCAAAAGTGATCCTATTACTGGAATAGCTTTTGAAACGCCTATGACGATTTTGATTATAATAACTAATTTGGTCCCAAGATAAAGAATAACCTATTACGCCAAAAGATATGGTCATCAATACAGTTAAAACCACGCCTATAACCTAAATCAATTCGTGATTCTTCAACTGTTACACAATAATTACTCTAAAATAACTTCGTCTCGTCTAAAAATCATTACATAATAGAAATTTCATAAAGAAAATACACGTGAAGCTATGTTTGTGAAGCCTTTAAAGATTTTGTTTTTTTTCTTTTAATCGTTCTATTTCATTTGTTTGTTATATAAATTATTTATCAAATTTTCCTTCAAATTTTAAACATTAAAAATTTAAAGTTGGTAAAGTTAAAGTTTTTATTGTTTATTATTATAAACAGTAAAAATAATAATTTGATATATTTTTAATATTATTTATATATCTATTAATGCGATGAAAATAAAGTGAAATAAATTGATGCAAATTGAAAATTTCATTAATACGGAATAGGAATTGACTATTATAATTTCCTACTGATCTGAAATGGTGCCCACCATCAATACAACCAGAACCGATGTGGAACCAATTCTGTTGACTAAGACTTCATGTCTCCATTGAATAAAGCTCACAAATTTTTAACCATACTAGAAACATCACGCCCACAAATCATTTTAACTAATAATTTTTAAGCACATGATTATTTTTAGGTGTGGTTACTGGGTTGGTTTTTTTTTTTTAATTTAAATAATTATTTTTTATTAATAAAAGAAAGAGTGAAAGACTATAAAGAAACTTCAAACTAGTATACTTCCAATGGTGCAAATAGTAATTAAAAAAGAGTTGGAATATTAAGGAAGTCCTTGAATATCTACCCAAAAAGAAACTCCTTGAACTATGTAGTTTTATTTAAGTAAACCCTTATACTATTTTCCTTTTATAATTTCATTACACCCAGATAAATTATTAAACTTTAATTGGTATCAAAATTTCATGTGATGATTTGACAGTTAAGATGTTCATCATTTTAAGTATAATTTGAGTTCGAATCGTGGATTTTACCCTTTTCTTTAATTGGTATCCTTTGATCTTTAATTTATACTTAATATTTCAGTTGAAATAAAGAATAATAGGGCTTATTTGGATAAAACAAAAGTAAATTAATTGAAGGGCTCTTTTAATAGGGTTTTTAGTTATGAAATGCCTCTTTTTAGGCAAAACAAGTAAAGATAGGATAAGTGTTGATGTGAATTCATATCTTTCCAAAATCCCAACAAATCCATCATGCAATACATTGAAAAAAAAAACATCATGTCCATGTGCATGTGCATGTGTAAACCAAGAAGAAACAAACAAAAAGATCCAGAGTTTTTTTCATTTAGATTGAGGATCGGTCAGGTCATATGGGGGGCCATCATCATGTGCTACTGCTGCTTTGGGTTTTCATATTTGCTCATCTGCCATCATATTGTAAACCAGGAAAAAAGGTTGAAACTTTTGATGCCCTGAACTCAACCATGTGTGTGATATTATTGCCTTAATGGATCACCCTTCTTAAAAATCTTACAAATGCATCAACACTAGCAAAATATACCCATTCTTTTAATAAGTTCATCACTGCAAAATACATGGAAAATATTGAACATTGTTTTACTCAATCATCATCATTTCTAAAGGAAAAGCTTCTCCTTTATTGCAAAAGAGAACTTAATCATAATATTTTCTAAAAGGAAACAAAACAAAACAAAAAAAATCTTCTATACAATTAACTTTTTTTCTTTTCATATGGTAGGTACCCCTAATTTACCTGGAGGAAACAGGATTCAAAGCTTTACATAAGCCATTCATGGCACCATAACCTTTTGAACTAAACCCCAAGCAACCAAGCAAGCCTTGCCTGTAAGGCAAAAAAGTCTTCTTCCTCATTTCTTCAGCTTGTGCTCTATTTGCAGTGTAATGCAACTCATGTGGTGATGGTGGAACTCTCCTCTTAGATATCCCATTCATAGGCTTATTATTATTGTTCTTGTTGCTTCTTTGATTCTCTGATCCCCCATTTGACACATTATTGCTTAGCTTCTCTTTTCTCCCAGGCTTCTTCTCTTTTGCCGGAGAGAATGAAATGGTTGACCAGAACTTATGATTGTTGCTTCTTCCTTCACTTTTGCTCCTTAAAAAATCTTTCAAAAAAACCCATCTCTTTGAGCTTCTCCCAGCTGAAGAAGACCTTGAAGAAGAAGCTGACATTGAAGCACTAGTTTCATTGCTGTCAGTTGTGTCAGCTTTCTTGTCTAAGCCTTGATCTAAGCACATGCTTTGATCATCAATGCTGAGACCCAAAGTGGCAGTTCTCAAAGGGGACATGGATCTTGTTCTTCTCCTTAAAGACTTATCCCTCAACCACAGATCTCTGCCTCTTACTTTGCCATCAATAACTTCATTGTCTTCATCTTCATGTTCATGTTCAAGATCCAGCAAAGGAGCCAAAACCTGAGGCCTTTCCAAATGGGTGCATAGCTTCATAGGTCTGATCTTTCCATTCAAGAATAGTTCATCAGCTGAGCTCATGGATCCTGTTTGACCCGACCCTGATGATGACCCATATCTTGCAGAGAACTCAAACTCAAAACCAAGGGGAACAGGGTTATTATCAGGAGAAGATGGTTCAGTTGATGCTACCATTGAAGAAGATACCGAGGTCATTGCAAAATGCATAGGACTAGCTGGTGCACTATAATAGAACCCACCATAACCATTGATGGAGCCAGGTCCTGGTCCTGGCGCTCGGCCAGGGCTTGAAGGAGCACTTACATAGGGTGTAGAGCAGGTACTGTCATAGTCTTCATGGAAAACTTGGGGCTCATCATGGGGATCTAAGGTTTGGCCATTTGGGGTAATTTGTAGTTGTGATGCTAAGCTTGAGTTTGATTTGTTGATTGGGTTTTGGAACTCCATTTTTCTTTTTTCTTTTTTGGTGAGTGAAGTGAAGTGAGGAAGCTTTGGAGAGAGTTGTGTTGAAAGTACAAATAATGAGATAAAGAGATGAGAGAGCTTTTGAGTTTGAGATTTGTCGATCAATGGGGTTAATGAGTGGGGGGGGGGGGAGTGCTTTATAATTTGTCAAATACCCAAAATGTAAATTTGGGGCTTCTTTCCATTTGTCTGTACTAAACTATGTGAATTAACATTTATTAATTAATTTCTCAAGTTTCATAAATGTTATACACTAACCCCTTTCTCTTTTCAATGATTATTAATGATATTCCAAGTCTAGAACTAGAATAGATCCCACCCCACCTAATTTGCTCATCACTTCAACTTACGCTTCTTTTTTTCGAGGATTTTCATATCAAGAAAGAGATTTCAATATATTTAAATAATTAAACGTCATCTCACTTGATTATTAATAAATAGTTATAATTATTTAAATAGATATCTATTGAATAATTATGTTTATTGCTAAAGATACGACTATTTATTTGGGTAGTTATTGTCCCTATAAAGAGACATGAGGCCTCTTATAAATAGGAGTAAAATTTTATTTGCATGACAACCCAAATATGATATCACACCATCTTTTATAATCCTAAATTGTTCTATAAAAAATTATTGTAGAAATTCTTTATAGAAATTAATATCATTGCTTTACTTTGTTTAGTGTTCAATGGACTATTTCTGTCAGTACAAAAGGTAGACAGTCATTAGAGTTAATTGTATCTTCGAGGTTCATCTGTCAATAACACTTTTGCACACCATAATATAGGTGGGGGCGAATAGAACCTTAAAGAAAATGGCATTGATACACGTCTTGAAGCCTTCGTTAATTTTTCATAAATTTATTTTTTATCCCCATGCACCAATATATATATATATATATATATATATATAAAGCAATATGAATGTTTGATCAAAGTCAAGTCATACTAAGCAAAAACATTTGATCTTAGGAAAAAATGTTGAAAAGTAACTCGACCATCATAGATACACATTATATCATTGGTCGCTCAGCCACCAAATCAAAATTCTCAAACTAATGTGTTGGATCTATTGCCGGCAATTTCGTGCATCTCAGTTAACCTACAAAACCTCTAAGGGTATTAAAATCATTAGACCAAATGTTATTAAAATCGAGTTGAACCAGACTTGAGAAATCAAAATACAATGGATCTAGGAAGCATGAGTCCTCTTCGACACAAGAAAACCTCCCTCAAGGATGAAGCCAAGGGAAAACCTTAACCAACATTATTATGCCGAAAGACACAACCCTCTTATGTTGAAAACAAGGGTGGTTGGTAAAGGAGGAGGATGTGGTGGTGATGATGGAGGATAATTGAAGAGGAGGATTAAAGGGACGGGGAGGGAAGAGTAGGTGGGGGAAGAATGGAGGTCAATGAACGGTGGAGGAAACCTCTCCTCCCCACGAAACAAGCATTTGATTTTATTTTATTTTATCAAGAAATAAGAAAAAAAAAACCAATTTTAATCGTAATTTAATTTGAATAAAATAACTTTTCATGTAAAATATTATGTCTTGAAATGACACTTCTAATTAAAAGATTCCTTTCGTTTTTATTATTTAATTTAATCCAAAAATTTTAAAATTTTCTATTTAAATCTCGTCATACATGGATTTGTTCCATAATTATTTTAACAAATCGTCCAAATATATGTTTTAATTTATCGATTTTAATTCAATTAATTCATGTAATGATATTATTTATGTTCCCTACATCCTTCTTCACCCATTTCATACAATTTAAGGAAAAAACTATTTTGGTACAACATAATATTAAAAAATAGATTAGAAATGAACTAAATCCCCAATACACTCTCTCCTTCAAATTCTTTTTAATTCAACTTCACCCCAAACTCAGAAAGTCAATGCCAATGGCAGCCACTCAATTAATTAAGAATACCCTGCTTGTAAGGGTGAATAATTGGAGCTGAATGTCTCAACTTGTTGAATAAAAAAAACCCAATGCTACATCAAAAGAATTAAAAAAACAAAACAAAACAAAAAGCAAGCATTGAGAGAAGAGTAGGGGAATTAGGGATCCATGTGATGTGGGGAATTGGAAACTGCTCATTCAGAAAAAAAAAACCCTAAACTACACATTGTCAAGTTACAAGTGTGAAAAAAAGCAGAAGACTTTCCTGTGATGTCACCCCACCATTTCTTCCCCAACAGCCTCATTTGGTGTCACATGTTCTTCAAAAGGTAATGGGAGCCACTGGGCAATGCATCAAAAGATGAACAATAATTTTAAGGCATAAGTACACATCAACACCATGGGAGAACAGAAACTATAGCTCCTCCTTTTCATAGGATCCTAATTTTGGGGCAGCTGTTCCTCCTAGGCTGCGAGGTCCTGCACTGTCACCTACATTATCCTGCCTACTGATTATTAACTAATAATTTAATCTTTGTTAGAATAAACTTTTTTATTTAATATATTGAATCAAGGGTCAGAAGGATTAACACCCTAATCATGTTTAGATTTTTTTCCCTTTTAAATTAATCAGAAGGATTAAGATTTCTACATGCTAATCTGTAAACATCTCAGAAAACTCTCTTTTCAGCTCCCAATAAAGAAGAATATTGGTAGCATTCTGTAAGGCAGGCCATTTTTATTGCCAGCTATAGGAGAAAAATGGAATAACCAATGAACATGTGTTTCTCTTAAGGTTTAAAGTTGAACGGTCATGGATTCATTTACACATACTTCCAAGATTTTACTTTGATGGTTTCTGGGAAAATTAATTAAAAAAAAAGATTAAACATAAGTTCTAAGAAAAGTAAATTTGAATATGAGAATTTCAAGGTTTAAAGACAAAATAACCATGTGATATTTTGTTCATTCTATTTTAGTCTCCAAATCTGCTTTAGACTTTGTTGTCATATAATGATGTGAGGAAATAAAAAGTTGCCATTGATTTTCATGGATGCAAAGTTCACAATTTTGAATTATACAGCAAGTATATATATATATATATATATCTTCTTTCTGAGCAAAGAAGATTTTAACAATGGAACCTCAAAAAATACTTTTAAAAAAAGAGAGAGAGAGAGGGGCTATCTTAAAGCAATAATAATAAATCAGAAACTAATTCATCAACTAAAGAAGTTAATACAATCTTCTCAATTTCTACACCCTCTTCAAATGCTTCCATGTCAAAATCAAGCCATCTTCCATACTTTGTGCTCATGTCCTTGTCTACAAGATCATCCACCATAGTATCATCCAAGCTTTTCCAACCGAAAATTTCTTTGTACACCTCTTCTGCCAACCAATCTCTCTTTTGGATCAAATTTTCCCATTTAACCAAACCTTTGCAGCTTCCAACTGAAACCTGTTGGTACCTTGACTCCACGCATTCACTCACGCAATCAAGTAGAAGCTTTTGTTCGAGTTTGTAATCTTCTCCATTTCTCTCCGCTCCATTCAGATGCTCAAGCTGATTGGAAGCCTTCAGGGTCATAACCTTTTCAGTCTGACCCAATGCATATTCTGTAAATAGTAGCTCAGAATCTTTTAGCACCATTTTAACAAAATCGTTTTCCCAATCGATTGACTCTTTACAATCTCCGGAATTTGGTGCCCTCCTTAAATGCTTTTTGTCCATTTCACCTGAATGTTTAGAAGATGCCGAGTCAGTTAACTCCATACCAAATTCTTGATCTTGAACCAACAAGAATGGTTTGGAGCCTGTGAGTGTTAAGAGTGTTGTACGCGGTGGTTAAAGCAACGATAACAGAATTCCGTAATGTCATTCAATCAGGCTTTAGCTTATACAATAGTCACCGCAATAACATGGTTACTGAAATTTATCCATTATGAAGATATAAGCAAAAATATAAGTAAGATGCAAAATTCATAAACTAATACAAATCGTTCTAAATTCATGCACTTCACAAATAACATTGCACTGCCTCGCAGACATATATAGTTTATTCTCTAGACTTTGTCCCAAGTTCTTAATCACAAAAATATTCCTAGTAGCTTCATATCTTTCCAATTCATATATGATGCATAAGAAAATGGGTTCAAATGGAAGAATTGTAGAACTACAAAAAAGAAAATAAGAATAAGATGAGTGAAGCTTACTGTTTCTGCTACCTGAGCAGCTACCACTCGTGACAGCATGTTCAAGAGTCGAAAGCAGGCCGGGATGTTGGTTATCAACTTCAATGTCATTCTCACTGCTGCTGCTGCCAGCATTTTGCTCTTTGATTTCTTCAGATAGCTGGCATCATTCAAACTTAATTTTAAGTTATATGTCATCTTTATGTAAGATTGAAAACAAAAAATACAGTTTCTAGAGATGTGCAATAGACAATAAACTGAAGAACGGTTGCATGAATGAAGAAAAAGCACAAGTACCAGATACCAATAGAGGAACATCTATAATTTCAAATAGAATCACAGGATGAAGACGCCAGGCATATGATAAAAGAAAAAAGGAAGTAGAATTGATATTGCAAGTTATTTGGCAGTGCACTAGATCACATTTCCATATTTCAACAAATCAAGAAGAATCCAACTTTGGAGAAAATGAAACCACCTTAAACAAAGTTCTCCATCAATTACCAACTTCTCTTTGTGATCACCATTCATAGCTATTGCTTGCTCTGGCTTTTAACAATAAATCTAAAAGTTTCTACACATAATAATTATTCAATACTATTATTATTTATTTGGTTCAGGGAAAGCTAAAATCCAAGCAGATTCTATACTCTTGAAAAACCTTTTGCAGTGCACAAAAGCACGAAAAAAACCAAGACCTGCTATTATGAGTATATCATAGCAGTGAGCAAGAAAAACAAACCTGCCACTTCCTTCCCCAGTCAAGCTCCAGCTTGTCGGAAGAGTGATCAAATTCACCTGAGCTATATGAGATATCATGATCTAGATCCACCTGAAGAGTTTTTTGATGCGCTGCTGATGTTTTGGTTGCTGTACCAGATGAGGGCACTAAGTTTTGCAAACAGGAAGTGGGGCTAGCAGAAGTCCCCTCTATAATGATATTGCAGTTGGATGACTCGATTCTACATGTCAATTCTTGAAGCTTTTTCTCCAAAATAACACTCAAAGCATCCCCACCAATTACATTGAATCCAGGAGAAGAAAATGCCGAGCTTTTCAAAAATAGCAGATCATTGTCACTAGAAGGATCAGTATCAAAGCTGCTGCTCTGTTCAGAAACTTTACTAGTGGAAGATACGTCAGGCATGGACCTTGATAAGGGGGACGTAAATGTAAATGAAATGACATCCATGCTTGTTTTCTTTATATCTGAATCCTGATTTAAGTGCCCATCAGTTGTAACATTACATTTTATGGACCTTTCACCACCATTTTCAGATGATATATCAGGAACAGTTTCTCCGACTGGAAGATCCTCATTTACAGGACGTTTCTTTCTAGGCAAATTCTTTCTTCTAGACATTGGGACCTCCTTTGCAGTATCAGTTGCCACTGAAACCGTCTTCCTGGAGTTTACGGTCCTATTAAGCCCTGTTGTACCATTTATGGACCTATCGTTTTTACCTTGTTGGTCCAAGGTTGAACTCTTTGATGTTGAATAATCTCTATTGGATATACAATTCTGCTTCTGATTATTCTGCCTCAGAACATTGTTAGTCCTGTTTGCAGAGTTTCTTTTCTCCACTGTCCTTTGTACATCTGACACACTTGTAGAAAACTGTTTTCTTTTAGCATCATTCCTTTCCTTCTTGTTCACTAAACTCCCATTAAAACTCGATGATGACCCTTCTTTCCTTTGAATATTAACCCTTGTTTGTTCTGCAAGTGAGACTGCTTTTCCCTTATTCCTTGAACCATTAGAAATACTTTTTTCTGAGTCTTTAGTTATCCTGAATGTTGGTGTATAATCTGATTTACTGCGAATCTTGTCCTTATGCTGTACTTTCAAAGGCTTCACCATACTCTCGCCACACTCATCGGCTCTTTGAGGCCTGGATGCTTTATGTGCAGCTTCAATTTTCTCTTTCAAATTCCGCATTTTCAAAGGAACAGAAGAGGACCCAAATGATGGCACTTTACCTTTGGAAGTTGCCTGGGGACTAGACTCGATAATCTTTGCAGCTACCTCCATTATATAAGCTGCGTTCTTGGTTGGGGTGAATGCTGGACTCCTGATAGGAGACAACAGCTTATGATGAGTGATTGGAATCGGCTTTGCTGACTTTGGAGGTAATATTTCAGTCTGAAATCTCTCAATTGGTCGGTTCTGCACCTTACGAGACCTTGGTTCAATGGGATTTGAAGACGACCTGTCAAGCTTGTTAGAAATGTTAGCGTAGTCCGCAGGTTGATATTCATTCCATAAATTAGGAGTATTTCTTTCATTCTGAGATACTCTAAGAGAAGAAGACCCTGAGTACGGGATGGAAGAAAGCTCAGAGACATTCAATGTCGGCAACGAGTCCAACCCCATAAGCCTAGCGACAACCCCAGGCGCTCTAGATCCATATCCTTCATCACTAGTCACTGAAGAAGAAGAATTAAAATCACCACTTCGCGTATTATTTGAAGCGGCACTACACTCATCCCCCTCCCTCTGCTAATGCAAGAAAACCAAACAATACATCAGAAAAACTAACATTTAACCAGGATAAACAGCAGAGCAAAAGAAGATTAAAGTGAGAAGGAGAGGAAATTCACCACCGAATGAGGCGGCGGCTTCACTGCATGTTCCTCAGCTTTTCCTCTCTTTGATTCTTCTATGGTAAAAAATGCAAACAAATGGTGCAGTGAATTACAAACATGTCCACGATAAATCAAAATAGAAACTTAAAAACACAAGAAATACATGCATTTCCATATAGATGAAGAACAATAATGTACCTTGTAACTCAGAATTGTTTGAGAACAGCTTCTTTCGAGATTTACCATTCCAATCAAATAATTGAAAAAACCCTCCCTTTGCACGTTTCCTTTCAGCCTCCATTATCTTATCTAACACAAATCAATAGTACTCAAAGATTTAAACCCAAAACGTAGAAAAAAAAAAGTTTAATTATTTATCAAACAAGACCCTAAAAGTCAATCTAAAACGAGTATTATCCCCTTAACTAAAACAATGTAGCAGCTCTTAAGGGAGTTGATGCGAAGTCAATAGCTAAGAAAAAGGAACGAACTCTAATTTCAAAAACCACATACAAACAAGCGAATCAGATCTCCATACGATGTAAATGAACCCCAGGAAAAATAATTAAAAAGAAAAAAAGTCACCTTGAATTCTTCAAAAGTGGCAAAACCCCATGATCCAGGGACAAAGCTCCTTCCTTGTTACAATGGGCTTACATAAAAGCAGCTAAACCTAACTGGGTATTCTTTAAATTGAACAATAAACTTGAATCTTTCAAAAGTTTGAACCTTCAAGCACCATTTTGTTTTCTTTCTTCCAAGTATTGTAAGGCTGTCTTTTTTACTGCAACTAGAATACTACTACTAATGCAGATAACAGAAAAAAGAAATGGAATTTGATTTTAGCAAAATGGACCAAAAAAGGACAGAAAAAAGGATCCATCACTGGGAAATATTTTAATGACATTAGCAGAGAGATAAAAGAGACAGATTTGTTTGATACCCAGAGATTTAGAAGCAAAAAAAGTCAAATTAAATAAAGAAAAAACAACTGGATGAGAGAGTTTAACAGTGTAAGAAATGTCTGGTTTTGAGCATTAAATTTTTGAAGGAGGAGTGACATTACATTGCACGACCCAACTCTGCTGTTGAAGATTTAAAGACCCAAGGCTTTGTCTTGTGAAATAAATTAATTTTTTAAAAGGGGGAAGAACTTACTGCCTTGGTCATGTAACGTTGTTACTTTGTTACCATTGCCATATGGGGCAGTTTCACCATGGGTTTAGGACCTTCTCCATTGGTTGGACTCCACCTGCACCACCACTTCGCTAATTATTTTTGGTCAAATTCTGCTATTAATCCCTATACTATGTATAAATTGTGAATTTAATCTCTATATTTTTATATTGTCATTTTTAGTCATACTTTTTGAACTTTAAAATTTCAATCCTAACCCAATTTCTATACTCCACCATTTTTAATAATATTAAGCGATAAACACATTATCACATATGTAATCAGGGGTGGCCTGCCTTGCCCCCAAAATGAAAATTTGTATTAACCCTTTTAAAATCTAAAAAATTACAAATTAATACAGGATAAAATGATATTTTGTCTCCCTACACTAATAAAATTGTGATTTAACCTTTCTAAAAATTATAAAGTTTTAATGTTATAATGAAAAAAAAAACATTTTAGCTCTCATAAAAATTTTAATTTTAATTTTAACCCCTCCATAAAAATCATTTCCTAGCTTTGGCCCTATTTGTAATGTCGTGACAACTTATTATTTTTACATAATACTTGCAAAAAGGCATGTTATTTTTGTTAATGGTTTAACAACTATTGTCTAAGTCGAGACTGAAATATCAAAATCTTTAAAGCATAAGGACCAAAAAAATGATCAATTGGAGAATAATGACAAAATCCTCAAATATTGCATAGCACAAGACTAATAACTAAATTTGGCCTATTAGATTTAACTGATATTGTTTGGATTAAAATTGAAATTTTAAAATTTAAAAAATATAAAAATGAAAATTAACCAAATTCAAGAAACCTATGATTGTACAAGGGTTAATAGCAAAAGTTGACCCATTGTTTTTTATGTTTCACCCAAAAACAAAAACACTTTTACAGAATCAAAATATTTACAACCGAACAAAAAAAAAATTAAAACTGAATTGTGAAATGTAATGAAAAATACCTTATTCACGTGATTAGTTTCTTCTTTATGAAATTAAATTTCCATTTTTAAATTTGTTGTTCTTCCGCTTTCTTTAAAGCCTTTGGCCCCTTGCAAGTTTATATTTGCAAAGCTTAAAAATTGTGAAATGGTAGTGCCACTGTGCCATTTCCATTGCAGGAACTGTGTTTGTCCTTGTAAGAAAAGCTGAAAACAAACTATTAACTTACACTATTTAATTTATAAATTGAAGCATGCAATTGCAAAATGTGCAATACAACTACATGTCATTTTGTTTGGTTCAGTGCTGTTAAGATTCCTATCCTAAGATTTTCTTATCCTTTTTTGCCTGGTTTCTCCGACAACCAAAAAGGCCCAAAACCAAGTAACCTATAAAATAAACCCTTTATTCTTTGTCAAACTTTTCAACCAATATATATATATATATATATATATATATATATTATCAAAAAGTTTAGGTTATAGACAAGTTTTTACAATTTTAAGCAAAGGGGTTAGTCTGTTAGGCACATAATTATGTAACAACAATATAGGGTGGTTGACACGTCAATTTCAATGTCAAACAACAAATCATATTCTCTCTTAGTTGAAGGAATCCTTCCCTGTGAATGTGCTGTGCTGAATGAACCAGAAACCCTACAAAAGACAGACCATGTTTTTGGCTGTTGTTTTCATTGGCTGGGCGCAATAGCAACATTATCATTTGTGGTAGCATACCTCCGGTGGGTCTCTCAATTATACGCTAAACATACCTCAGCTGTAGGACTTGAAACATGTTTTTCCATTTAACCTCACAAATCACGACAAATTCATGCAATAAAAGATCATTTCTTCATCCAAATTGAGAAGGTAAGGGAAGGAAATAAAAAAACCTTCATGCCTATGGTCATTAGGAAGTTCTGAGACAATTATCACAAGGGTTTGAACCGTTTTTACAAGCTTTTCTGTCAAAAGACTCTCCAAAGTGTTCGAGTAAGATTTTTCTCCGGCATTCATCCTGGAAAAGATGAGTTTCAGCGTAAGTTATGGTATCAAGAGAAAATAAAAGAAAAAAGGGTCACTGACAAACCTTGAGTTCACAGTACTGCCGCATTTTCTGAGCTTGAGCCATGGCTGTTTTAAAGCTTTGGCTCTTGCAACCTTGCCCGTTTCGTAACATGCATACAACCCGACTGAAATCCTTCTTCTGGTATAAAGCAATGCATACAGCACTGCAATTATCTCTTCCAGCCCTCCCGGACTCTTGATAATAACTTTCAATTGATTTGGACATTGTGTTGTGCACAACAAAACGCTGAAAATTGTTTTATAAGAAAAAGGATAAATAAACTCTATATAAAAAACTAATGAAACATAAATAAGTATTTTAATATCAACTACCATAAATCAGGTGCAATTATTTTAATTACAATGTTATATAGCTACAAACGTGAAAATAACTGGAACAATCAAAGCAAAAACAGTAATTAAGTTAAATGTTTTGTTGAATTTTATTTTAAAAAATTGACTAGACTGGTTGATGAATGTAATTATGATTGTATAAAGCATAGATAGTTTTCCCATATAAATTAATCACCTACCAAATAAAAATTTCACCCATAATGCACTGTCTAATATGGTCCAATTACACAACTGGAAATGTGCACAGCCTAGTTTATAAAATTTATAGGCATGATAGAGTTAAATTGTAAATCTTATCTGGACTTACAACATCTGGTTTGTCGATTCCCATCCCGAAAGCAATAGTTGCGCATACAATCTGGACCTCTCCATCAAACCATTTCTTCTGAACAATTACTCTTTGTTGAGAAGCCAAACCAGCATGGTAATATACTGTTTTAATCTTGCATTTCTCATTCAGAAAATTTGAAACCTCAGCACATTCATTTTTTGAAAGGCAATATACAATCCCACATTGATTCTTAAAACGATCTTGCAGAAGCTGACCAAGTTGTTTTAATGAATCCTTAGCCTTCCCAATCACCTCATACTTCAAATTGGGTCTATCAAAGTTTGTCTTGAGGACTAAAGCATTAGGAATTCTCAATGCTTTAAGAATATCCTGCAAAGCAACAATGGAGACAAAACGAAAACTTATTGTTTAATTTATTCAACAATTAAAAGAAAAGCCCAACTTAACTTTTAAGTACCTCACGGACTGAATGGGTGGCTGTGGCCGTCAATGCTGTCACTGGAACATTCGGAAAATGCTGCTTAAGACATCCTAGTTCTCTGTAGTCTGGACGAAAATCATGACCCCACTGGCTGGAAAGAATTTAAAGCTCGTAATTTTCTTGTTATAATAAATTAATATAACAAATTGCATTGTTTGATCATTGATTTTCGCTGCTAAGGCACATAATGTTTATCACCCAGGGATACAGTTGGCCTGGGATGTATTGCTTACCATGTAACATAATGCTAGTCATAGCAAGCTTTGTAGGATGCAGGTTGGTTATTCTAAAAGGAATCTCACTCATGATTCCTCCATCCAAAAAATAAGAAAGCACATAAAGAAACAAACTATAAAAGGCCGACATAATTTGTTCATGATGTGGTCTTTTACACAGAAACAGAAGAATTAGGCTTATGCAGACAATCAGCAATCAAACATAGAGTTCCTACACAACTCTTTCATCTCAGCTAGGGCCATCTTGGATGCCATAAAAGCCTTGGTGTCAAGTTAAATAGAGAATATATACAAATGCAGTCAATGGCTGAGAAACATGGATAATCAGCTTGGAAAAAAAAATTGTATTTGGCAAATATCAAAAAACACTTACACCTACTAATTTTCTGACTATGATAATTTGAGATACATTTTCTTTCGAGTTTGGTTCCCATGAGATATTCACTTTTCATAGACTCTTACTTTTCTATAACCACAATAGTATACCAAGTTGTGTATTATCAAATCTCCGACTTACATCAATAGTTAAGTCTTTGGACCTTGCACAAATGTTTGGTATTTGGATCATGACAGAGCACGGTTTGATGCATGCAGAAACAACATAGCAATCAGTGAGCTGAGTTGATTTGAGTTTTGAAAATATTTTACAAGAGGCCTTGAACAGTTCACAAGTTATGTACCAGATGCATATCAAATATGGGAGGAGTAAAGCTTCTTACATGACATATATTCTAAGAATAGAATCAAATATCAAAATATGCACGTCAAAACCATCAACAATAACCCAAATTTCCGTAGTATAAACCAAGAAAAGGGCAAACCTCACACAGTGTGCTTCGTCAACAGCAAAACCTGCCAATTGTCCCTACATGAGAGAAGAAATTACAATAGCAACTAAAAATTTCAAAGCTTAACATGTATTTCAAAGCTTAACATGTTTACATTCATTTAGTAAGAATGTAAAACTCACCTTTCTATGCAAGCATTTCAATACGTCAAGAAATGATTGGTTTCCAGCAACCCTTTCTGGAGTCACATATAAAAGCTTGAATGATGGATTATCTTTTCTACAAGCACAAGAAGAAAACATAAATAGGAAAAGAAATAGCTAGACCAAAAACCTTTTCAGTGATCACTGTATCTATAAATTCAGAAAAAAAGAAAAAGAAAGATATTTCCTAGCCAAAAAAATAACTTGCCTTAGCTCATGCAGGACAGCTGCTGCTTGAGAAGCAGTTTGTTGAGAATTCAAAAATGTAGCGGGTATTCCAAACTTAAGGTTCAGTGTAACTATTTGATCCTGAATTAGAGATAGTAAAGGAGAAATGACCAGTGTAACACCAGGTTTCAAGGTCGCCGGAAGCTAAACAAAACATAAGATACATCACAATGTTGAAAATAAAGATAAAAAGTAACTCAACTAGCCAAAACAAATAAATAAGTAACAAAAATAAAACAAACGAAGCAGGTCTGCCCTATCCAAGTATCCAAATAAAATCCCAGCATTATCCAAGTGTATATTCTTCCATGTTTAGTTTAGACTTTAAATTTAAGAGTCAAAACAAGTTCAACATTCAATTGCAGCTGTAAAGGTCAGTTCTTTCATCTGATTACTTCTGAAACTTTGCAAATTTAATAGAGATAGTTCACAATTATCATCTTTAGAGATTTGACCTGATAACAGAGACTTTTACCACCCCCGGTAGGCATGAGAATGAAGCAATCTCGCTTAGCCAGAGATGCTTTACAAGCCTGATGCTGCAATGCTCGAAATGATCTGTTACCAAAGATAACAACATTTGCTAATTCAACGTCATCCAAAGCCTGTAAATCATCATAACTCGGAGTCCCATTGCCACCCATTGACGTGCTGAAGAACTGCTTTTGACCAGAAATTGAACCTTCAGTCACACTACTCCTACAGCCCTTCAAAATCAAACCAACTAATTCAGTATCTTCAAATGTCTTAACTTTAACAAGAAACCAATCATTGTGATTACTAAAAATCTTATGGTGAAAAACTTCTTACCACACGACTACTTTGATCCTGACGAGAAGAGAGGGTCGAAAAGTTTTCCTTTTTCTTCGAAATCCATACGTCCAAGCTCTCTTCGTCACTGGAAGAATCCAACTCCATCAAATTTGTTTGCTTTTTTGGTTTAGGCGAATCATCTATGACGTTGATGCAGTTTCCCACATTGGTATTACTGTTACTTCTAGTATTGGGAAGGGCAGTTTTGTCAAGCATATTATTCAAAGCTCCACAAGCTTCCGATTCCACAACCTGTAAATCATCATCCCAATCCTCACCATCTTCCATTGTTTCAGCCAACGCCACCAGAAAATCATCTCCGCAGTGCTCCACAGTAATAAAATCTCGCCCATCATCACCTTCAGAAATTCAATCAATTTTTAAATCTTGCACTATATATTTACTTGTTCTTCTCTTAATTTCACCCATAATTTTATTTATCATTTAATATTACTAAGAACCATTTCTTCTTCTTTTTTTTTCTATCGAATGAAAGGAAAAAAAAAAAGAACGTCGAAAATTGGTTCGAAAATTAAACCCAAAATCAGGCAAAAAATGAAAAAAAAAAATTATGAGAAGTACCGTAGAGAGAGATCAAACGATCTAAGCTCTTCTTTGCCAATCGCTCGTCAAAGCCGAACTCAAGAGCCAGGCTCAACAACCGAGCTTTCTCCAGCTTGAAATCGTGATCTTCCATTTCCGGATTGACGAGCGGTGAGTCTTGCGGGGTTTTTTTCTTTTCTTTTCTTTTTTTAATCAAGGGAGAAGCTAAAATTAAAACTCCCGCGCTATTGTGCTTTTAAACCTAGAATATCCGGCGCCTGATTTGATGTTACGACGTCGTGCTGCTACCACAATTTAATTAACATAAATGAAAGGTTAAACTGTGCTTAAAGTCCCTATACTCTTCCTTCGTACATTTTTAATGTAGTCTCTCTACTAGGGATTTAATTTTATTTTTAAAATTTAAAATTCAAGTTCTCTTGTTAACCTATTAAAATTATTCTATTAAATTTATGGTGAGATATTTTGAAATAAACAATACTTACTTAATAGCCTTGTAAACAAAAAAAAAAAGGTGTTGAGATGAATTTGAATTTAATAGAATAATCTTAGCAATGTTAACAATTGGACTTACATTTTAAAATTAGAAAAATTAAGAAATTAAATTCTTTAAAATAAAAGTAAAAATACTGATTTCAAATTTACAAAGAATATAAGGACTAAAAGTATATTTTAACCAAATAAAATGTTAACCTATGTCATATTAAATTATGTTTCCATAAAAAAATCACTAGATTATGCGTCCATGACTTAAATGAAACTAAATTCTTCATGTCAAATTTTTTTATCGATTTTAAATTTGATAAAAATAAAAAATACCATTACAATAATGTATATCTTTTAATAAAAAAAATTTAAACCTTTAATATTGTTAACTCGTAACCAATAACATTATAATATTAAAAATAATAAATTTTGTATATGATAGACAAGTTTAGCAATCAAATGTAACTTGCTATATTTCTTATTACAATTTTTACTTGTCAAGTAAAACTTAAATAGAAAAAAAATACAACCACTTGCACTACTTGCAAGCCTAGGAACTTGAAAAGTGCAACTTGCTCACCGGTATCTTATCAAATTTAATAAAATTAACTAGCAACAACTCTAAGTAACTTGTATAAAAAACATTGGGATAACTCGCAACATTATAGCTCGCATGTCAATTCGGAAGACAGCTCGTGTCTTGTGTATCCACGAATCTGTTTGCATTTTGACAATCCGCCGAATAGTTCGCACTTGGATTGCCTTCAAGAAATTTTGCCATCCTTTTCACATTTGGACTATTTGTCAAATGACTTATGCTTAGATTGCTCGTTAGGCAGCTCACACTTGGACTGTTCGCCAGATTGTAAGCTTTTGCATGATTGGTCATCTCGCAACATAAAATAGATAATTTCACTCTAGCAGTTACATATGAAATTGCATCGACCAAATTTCTTCAAATGACCACGATAAAGAATGTTGGGAAGTTCTTTGGAGAACTAAACTTGATGTGTCACTAAACTAACTAAAATTACGACTAAGGTAAGCGCACCTATCGAACAATAGTATAGTATGGTGAGTAGGGAATATCGTATCCATGAGAACCAAAAGCACTAGTACTTACTATTTTTCTATTATCTAGCTGATAAATTTAAGGAATTGTTTTTAATCTAAAGTTAACTAAACTAATTACTAAAAAAGCAACAGAGAATGAATTGGGAAAAATAATCGAATAAAACCAATGAGAGAGGCAATACCCAGGAAAGAATCCACCTAGACTTCACTTATTATTCTGAATCTGAATTAAATGATTTATTCTCTAACACCCCTAACTCTAGACCGTCGCCGGAACAGGGTTACAGAGCATTACCGGACATTTTAGACAATTTATGATTAATATACAACTAATTAACATACATACAATAATTAATTTATTAAGTCCCTTTAATGGACTTTCGACGCCCAAAATACGCGTTAGAAGTAAATCTGGACTTACTTGAATACTTTGAATTTTTTTTAATTTCATTTATTTATTATTATTATTATTTTAAAAAACTCAATATAACTCCTTTATAATACCTTAACCAACCCTGCAAATTTAAAACGCAACCAATTCAAAACCAATGTCACAACCAATACAATTTATATGCAATTACACCTAGATCACATCAAAATATTAGCTTATTAACTTACTTAATATATATTCAGAAGTATTTCATAGTATCATTTTAATTAGATTAGTAAACTTCATTCATTCCCATTTCAAACTTTATACCAAAGGTAACATATTAATCTTCTTACCATTTCATTTAACCAATAAAAAACGTTATATATATATACATCATCACTTACAACCAAAATCACAAGACCCATACACATAACCTAGGTACATGCCACACTTATCAAAAAGAAAGATACATCACCAAAATTTCTCTAAGTTCGGGATTGCTCTGGATGCTGAACCGGGACATTTGACTTTTACTAACCTGTGCACGGAAAACAACCGTAAGCTGAGGATGGGTTTATTCAGTGGTATTATCATAATTCAAACTATAATAACAATAATAAATTATATTCATCCTGTAACACCCCCTAACCCTAAACCGTAGTCGAAACAGAGTTAAGGAGTATTACCGGACTTTTCAGATCAAACAGACAGAAATTTCAAACATTTCATATTATCAATTCAAATCTATCACATTCAATCCAGTTCAAGCTTGTACCAAATTATGCCATTTCCATAAGCTTATCATTTTACATGCATATATGTTGTATTTAACCATTCAAAGTCATAATATAACATCATTTACAATCATTTCTCTAAGAAACCTATACAACTGACCTAGGTACATGACATGCCATTTTACAAAGAAAACATATTTCACCACTTACTGAGTTTGGGATCAATTTAGATGCTGGACAGGAATATTTGACTTTACCTAACCTGCGCACAGAAACAACCATACGCTGAGTATAATTATACTGATCAGTGGTATTACTATAATTCAAATGCTTAAAATAAAAATTATTTAACATATATATTGAATCATCTAACCATTTTTCTCCTCATTAATTCACTCATGTATTAATATTTCAATTTACTAATAATAACTGCCTTAAATAGCTTTTCTTCATTTCAATTTCCCATTCCATTTCAATAACTCATCCATTTATATACAAATTCAATTAGTTTATCACCTCATTCATTATCAATTCCATCATAAAGTCATTCGTTTATAATCAATTTACACTTATAGTCTTTTAATACTCAATTCATACATTAAATCCATAAATAAATTTCAATAACTTATATTCAATTAAATTCACATATTATTTCACTATTTCAAATCATTTTTATTTTCACTTCACATTTTTCAACAATAATTATTTCAATTTGCTTTTCTTCACTTAGATTTTTACATCATTTCATAAACTATATCATTATCGATTTCTTGAACCCATGATTCCTACATTTCATTTTTCACATCTCAATTTCAATCCACAATTCAACTTTCTCACATTTTCAACAGTACGATCGATCAAATTCATTTAATTTTTCCCATTTTGGTTATTCACCCTATTAACAAACTCGGACTTTGACAGATACACGGATTCCAACCAAACACACCGGTAATATCCAACCAAAACACACCAGAATAATCATGTAATCCTCCAAAACACACCATAATCATATAGTCCTCCCAAACACACCAGAATAATATAATCCACCCAAAACACACTAATATAGCACATAGTGCTTTAACAACAATATTTCCAACTTCCTTTTCAAATCCTATGGCATGCCAACTATATCCGACTCAGCCCGACTAGTTAATAGGGTATTCAATATATTTCCTCAATTAAATTTCAATCCATGCCATTCCAATCACAATATTTCATATTCTCATTTGATTCACATTTCAATCTATATTTCATTCAATTTTGATAAGCAAATTCACTTCCAACATCAGTATCACATACCAATTTCAACTTTCTCAATTCAACATCAATAAAATCCATATCAATCACCAATATCAATTTTCCAATTCAATACCACAATAGTTTAGTAATTCAATTCAAGCTATTTCAATTTCTATTCAACAATCACATTTCAATTTCACTTTCTTAATTCAATATTCATCTCAATTACTCACATATAATCACAATTTAATCTAATTTCATTCAATTTTGATATCAATACTTAATTCAATAATCATATTCACTTAAAATCAACTCCATTCAAAACAATAATATCATACCAAATTTCTTACCTTATTTATTTACCATGTGTTTCAATTAAAGCACAATAATTATTAATAATTAGATTTGAATTGTAGTAATACAAACCGTAATTTCCTCGAGTCGCTCGTCGTCCACTTTTTCCTTTCCTTTCTTGATCGATGACTCTGGTACGATATTTGCTATGTAATTAAACAATTAAAAAATATTAATACACAATTTCTCTCTAATTATTACTAATTATATATAAGTTTTACATTAGTTCCCAATTTAATCCTTAAATCAATACTAATTTTATTCTCCCAATTTAACTCCATATTCTGATTTAATTTCTTTTAATATATTAATTTAGACAATAAAATGATCCATTTCATATAATTTGGTAATTTTTGACATTTCTACAAAATTACCCCTAAAGTTTTACTTTTATTCAATTTAGTCCCTAAGCGTAAAACTTGCAAATTAGCCATTTTTAATATAACTAATGCTAGCCAAATATTCATATATTTTGTTACTCTTCTTCTCCATTCCACATCCTTATATATATATAATTCTACTATTTACTTATATGTTCTTTCAAAGTTGTCTAACTGAATCATTGTTACTAAATTATTTATATCTTGAGTTAAAGAATTTCAAATTAAGATCCGCTAATTTTCCTGAAACTAGACTCACATATTCTCTTACCATAAAATTTTCAGACTTTTTGGTTTAGCCAATAAGTACAGTTAATTCTTTAAAGTCATCCCTGTTCTGTTGTCTGACAGTTTCGACCCTTCTTCACTAAAAATTAATTATCTCCTATAACGGGATTCGGATGATGTTCCCATTTATTTCTATTGAAAATAGACTCATTAAGATTTTTAGGCATATAAATTATAACCCTTAATTATTTTTATTCAATTTTTAATGATTTTCCAAAATCAGAATAGGGGATTCCAAAATCATCTTGACCTTATCTCACAAAACTTACTCTTTACCCAATTCTAACTTTGAAATTCTATCAATTTAACCCCTAATTCACCAATTAATTCAACATAAACTATATTAAAAACTTAAGAACTTTCAAAACTTCAACTTAATTTCAACAAAACTTTATTCTAAAGCTTCTAAAACATCAAATTTAAGTAAAAAAAAGACTTAATTGATTTACCTATTAAAGCTTCAAACTCTCAAATCCTAATTTCTCTTTTTCTTTCCTATTCTTTCTTTCCCACTTTCGGCCAAGCTTCTGTTCTTTTTCTTCTTTTTCTTTCTTTCTTTCTTTTTATATATATATATATATATATATATATATATTAACTATATATATATTATACAATTAATTACACATATACAATTGTATACATATTTTTCACTACATTTGTACATCATCAAAATCATATGCTTGTCATTCATCTAATTTATTTATCAAATAAAAATCTTATAAAATAATTATTTAATTAACAAATATTTTTTTAACTTAATAATAATAAATAATAAATATCTATTTAATAATCAAGATATATATGACAAATGTACATTATCATCACCCTACATTTGTCTATATTTAATTTATTTATCATATAAATATCTCATAATGTAATTATTAATTATAAAATATCTTATACTTAAATTATAAGAAAATACATTAATATTTTACAATTGTTTACATATATTTATTACACATGTAATTTATTAACATCAGCCAATATCACAGTTTATTTATTAACCAAAAAATCTTATAATAATTATTTAATATAAAACCATAATAATAATGTTTAATATAATTTATAATAATAATTCTACTAATTAATTAATTAATACCAAATATCTAAGAAAATATCTTAGATTTGTACATTCTTTCTGCCTCACTTACTGGAATAGGCTTTATTGCCATTTTGACCCTTTATAATTTCTTTTAATCTATAATTAAACTTTCACACTTTATTCAATTTAATCCTTTTTCATAATTACTTCTAATTAAATCAAATTCACCTAGCCAATATCTAATTAAACACACAACTAACTTCGTAAATATTTATTAAAAATATTTACGAGTCCGATTTACTGGAACAGAATCACGGGAATGCACTTTTTTTCTAACTTTTTCGTCTGATTTAGGGATCTCGAATCACTGTTCTGACACTACTGAATTTGGGCTGTTACACATCCAACCTGTAACAATATAATCATGAATATTAATTTTTACATTAATTTCATATTACAATAATAGCATTTTATCAATTGATATCATATATCATTAATTTAAACTTCAACCATTCCATGAACCTTTGATTCATGCTTTCAATCTCATTTCTCAATTTCAATTCAAAATTCAAATTTCTCATTTCAATTCGATAGCTCGATTAATCAAATTTATTCGATTTATTAGTTCATTTATTCTCCCCTATTAACAACACTCGGACCTTGACGGATACACAAATCCAACCAAACACACTAGTACAACACATTGTGCCTAATAAATATTGCCGAAGCAAACGGTACTCAGTACCTAATCAATATATCAAAAGCAATAATACGACACCCACAGTGCCTAATACGACACATATAGTGCCTAATCGACTCGAAGTCGACTATCCATAAACACTTCCTATCCTATGGCATGCTAATTATATCTGACTCAGCCCAATTAGTTAATAGGGTTTTCAAATCATTTTTCAATTTCAATTCCACTTTCAATTCAATTTTACTTTTTCACTTTCTAATCAATATTCAATTCAATACCAACACATAATTATGAATCAATTCAATAATAACACTTACCTCGCAATTCACTTACCATACATATAATCTAATATTTAATATTTAATAATAAATAGCTTAAATTATAGTAATACAAACCTGAAATTTCTCGGTTCACTCCTCGATAATCTTTTCTTTTCCCTTCTGAGCCGATGCCTTTGGTTCTTTGTTAGCTACGAGAATTAAAATAATTTACAATTGTTAACACAACACTAATTTATACAAAATAATTGAATTTCTATTCAATTTCTACCTTGATTTAGTCCTTAACTAAACTTATTCACTTTTCTATCTTAATTCATACTTTATTTCTACTCAATTTCCAACCAAACTCAACTTAACTATCTAATGTTCATCATAAAACCCAAATTTTGAATTTCTTGCAATTTAGTCTCTACTATGTAAAACTTATAGCTTCTTTTACAATTTAATCCTTCAATCAATTCAAACTAGAAATTCTATCAATTAAACCCCTAATTCATCAATTTGTTCAACATGAATCATGTTCAAAAGTCTAACAACGTTCAAAATCTCAACTTAAATTCAACAAAACTTTGTTCTAAGACTTCAAAAACATCAAAATTAAAAGAAAATGACTTAATTGACTTACCAAATTAAACTTCAAACCTTAAGACCTTAGTTTTTCCTTTTTCCTTTCTTTCTTTTTTTCTTTTCCCCTGTTTCGAAATGGGCTATTCTGTTTCTCTGTTCTTATTCTTTTGCTTTCTTTTATTTATTTATGATTATTATATTATTATAATATTTTATTAACTTAATAATTATTATTTCTTAAATAATAAGTATATAAATATATGTATTACAATTATATGTATATGATTTATTACACTTGTATTTTATTATCACCATATACTTTTCATTATTTTAATTTACTTAATTAATTATAATATAATATAAATAAAATATAAAATAATTATAATAAATATCTATTACTTAAATAAAAAGTAAATAAATATATGTTTTACAAATGTATGCATATTTATTATTACATTTGTATACGATCATTACCATACACTTGTTTTTATTTAATTTATATAATAATAATAATAATAATAATAACAACAACATATATTTAACAGACATAAAATCTTAGATTTTATGTCTTTTGCCGCCTCATTTCTATTAATAGGTATAATTCCCTATTTGGTCCTGTTATTTCCTATTAATCTATAATTCAACTTTTACCATTTATTCAATTTAGTCCTTTTTAGTAATTATTCCAAATTAAGCTAAATTCACCTAATTAATACCTAATTAAACACACCACTAGACTCATAATTACTTCTAATAAATATTTACGAATTTGGTTTACTAAGACAAAGGCCCGATAATGCACTTTTTCAATGTCTGTAAATTTTGGGTCATTACATTTCACTTGCGCATTGATCTGTAAAAATCTTTAAATTATGTTAATATCTCTTTCGAGAGTAAAAACAACTGACTTTAGGTTGATTAATTGAAATCTATTTCTAATTAAAACCCTTATTGTCGCATTAACTCGATCTATGGATTCCCCTATTAGATTTTACTCTAATCTGGTAGATATATGTCGTCCTATTTCTAGGATTGCATGCAACTCCACTCAATTATGCTAGATCTACTCTTAAACAAGGACTTTTGCTCTATTGAAATAAGCACATTAAGCATGAATTAATATTCTAAAAATATTAAAACATGAAATTAGCATACAAAATTAAGAACAAGAATCAATTATTTATCATGTAATTCAGAAATCAAATAATAAGATTCATATAGGTTTCATCTTCCCTATGTATCTAGGGAATTTAGTTCATAATATGGAATAACATCATCTCAAAGTTAGGAAAACAATAAGACATAAAGAAACCCAATAAAACTTCTAAAGAAATTGAATGGAGATCTTCAATCTTGAAGGAGATCCGCTTCTGAAATGAATCCTATGGCATTCTTCGAGTCTTTTCTTCGTTTTTCTCTGTGTGTCCCTTAGGTCCTCTTTTAGTGTGTATTTATAGACTTTAGAATGCTTAAAAAGCCTAAAAATTGGATTTTTTCGCGTGTTTAGAAACATGGAGCGATATCGACACGGGCTGGCACATGGGTGTGTGGCCAGCCCGTGTGGCTCATACGGGCGTGTGCCTGGCCTGTGTGGCTCACACGGGCGTGTGCTCACCCGTGTGGATATTAAAAACAACTTTTTTTGTCTAATTTTTGCTCTTTTTTGTTCCTTTCGTTCCCCTATGCTCACCTAAGTATAGCAACATGAATTTAAATGATTAGGAGTATCAAATTCACTAATTTACACAATTAATCATCTAAAAATGCATCAAGAATAGGATTAAAATATGTTACTTTTATAGCTTATAAAAACTTCAACTAGATAAAATTCTTCCTAGGAAAATGCACCCACAAAGTCTTACCCATTAGAAACCTCCTTAACTCACGAAGGATGATGTCCAAGATAGGTGCCCCTTTTGCGGGAACCATCCCAAAAGCACCGAACATATCCTTAGGGATTGCCCTTCACAAAACAATGGTGGAAAGAATGGGTGTATGGAAACCTATGTTCCAAAGTCTAGATTCATATGAATAAAGTTGTGGTATATGGTCTTCACTCATATGCTATGGGAAATATAGCTATGGCACAATGGCATTATATTTGGAAGAAGTCTGTAGTTAATTAAGCTCTTTATCAAATTGATGGATAGTCGACCATTTTGGGAAGACTCTTACACTTCTTTATTCCTATTACCTAGAAAGCCACCAAGAGAGATAGGATGAAACTTATCTCCTATGGGTCATTAGTAGCAAACCTCGAAAAAGTAGGTGTTGAGGCCCTCATACTCTTACAGTTCTTTATTCCTATTACCTAGAAAGCCACCAAGAGAGATAGGATGAAACTTATCTCCTATGGGTCATTAGTAGCAAAACCTCGAAAAAGTAGGTGTTGAGGCCCTCATACAAGATCATAATGGTAACTAGATTATAAGCTCTTATAGGCATATCCGCTGCCAATGTTGAGGCAGAGCTCGAGGAACTTTGAGATAGACTTAAGTTAGCTATGGACTTGAAAGTTGATAAACTTGAAATTGAAGGTGATGTTAACACACTATTAGCTTGCTTTCAACCAACTACAACACTAATATTCTTTTATCTACTTTGGTTGATGATTATAGGATGCTGCTAATTTCTATCCAATTTAGGACTCTCACATGAATTATGTAATTGAAGTCCTTTAATTATACTTGATTTATTAATTACAATAGTTATCTAAAATGCCACACATTTGTGATTATAAAGTAATTACATGTAAACAAATGACTTTTCAAATAATAATTAAAAAAGCTAATTCAACTACTTGTTAATAGTTGAGCAAAAATTAAATTAATAAATTATGGTATGTAACAAATATATTAATAAAAAATAGATATTAAAAATAAATGGATGAGTGAAATCAATTCAATCAACACTTTAAATGGGGGGTAAACTACCAAAATAGTCACTTTTGTTTGCCTCATGTTTCATTTTAGTTACTTATGTTTAAATTGTTACATTTTAGTCACTTACGTTATTGTGTTATAACATTTTAGTCACTGAGTCGTTAATTACTGTTAACAGTGTAACAGTAAGCTAAGGTGGGACATTAAATCATCATTCATAGAAAACATAAAAAAAACTACATTAAAAAAATAGAAAAGAGAGGAAAACAGAGAGAAAAACAAAAGAAAATAGAAAAAATAAATTAAAAGAACATAAAAGAAAATTTTTAAATTACTCAAAATAAAAAAATATAGGGACTAATTGTAAAATTTAACTTAAAATTTTCATTTGAAATGATGATTTAACGTGCCACATTAGCTTACTATGAAATGATGATTTAACGTGCCACATTAGCTTACTATTACACTATTAATGACTAAGTGACTAAAATGTTATAATACAATAACGTAAGTGATTAAAATGTAACTCGAAACAAACAAAAGTGACTATTTTCGTAGTTTATCCTTAAATATAATATAGATATATTATATATTTCTTCAAATTAATAAACAATGTATTTGTTACAGGTAATTTTAACTTATATATAAACATAGATTAAGCAAATCCTTAAGATAAAGAATACAACTATGCCTTTCTTTATTAGAGACAAAAAAGAAGAAGGTAAAATTAATATCAACCATCGAAGCCTAAATAGTCATGAACCAACCTTTCATTCGTTCCTCCACCTCTCTTTTCCGTAATCAAAGGAGCTTTCATTATTATCCTCTTATCTCTTCTTCTCAACTAAAAAAGCTTGAAAAAGAAGAAGAAAAAGAAAACCAAGAGAGAGCAAAGAAAGGGCTCGGGGGCATCAATTGATGGAGGAGTTTCGGCCTTCATCCTACCAAGTATACGGTGGTGGCGATGGCGGTCGAAACCTCGAAATCATAGATGGCAACGTGTTGAAATACGTGCATAAGCCTTGCTACGCTTCAACTTACCCTCCTCCCTTTGATCATCATCATCAAAAACAGACTGTTTCTAAGAAGAAAAAGAAGTCATCGTCTCTTTCAATCAAGTCATGGTGGAATGATCCAAAGATGAAAAGGAAGATGAGACTTACGGGATATAAAATGTACGCCATTGAAGGGAAGATCAAAATTTCTTTGAAGAAAGCACATAAGTGGATCAAGAAGAAGTATCGTAGTATCGTGCATGGTTACTAATATATGAGAGTGGGAGATATATATGTTTGATCATAAAGAAAACACATAAGTATTTTCCATTTTTTTGTGTTCTTGCTTTGATGTGCATCGTTTTATATTTTTTATTTTTTTCTTTGTTGTTGTTGCTGCACTTTTTAGACCACTTGTAATAGAAAAAAATTTTATGTGTTTTCTTTGGTCATTTTCTTTCATGAAGAACTTGTAACGTGTTGGATGATGAAAATATATGAACAATATATTGAAATTATTCACATGTAACCCCCTAACCATGAGTCCATGAATTTAATATGCTTGTCTAACTGTACAACGAAATGATGAAAGTACATACTAACCCAAGTCTAATTACTATTTAATAATAAAAAAATTTACTAGAAGTCATAAATGAGAGATTACCTGTAAAAAGAGTTGAATCTGAACGATGGAGACCACCAGAACCACCCTCACTCAAGATAAGTTTTGATGCTGCTTTTCAAAGCTATACAAAGAAATCATGCTAGGGGATAGTGGGCAAAAATTCAGAAGGGACGGTTTTGGGTTCGAGAATGATTATCAACAATCACGTACTTACTCCTTTCGCGGCAGAAGCGGTTGCATGCCTCCAGACAATTCAAGTGGGCCTTGATCTGGGTTACAGGGATGTGGTAATTGAAGGGGATTCCCTTACTATAGTAAAGAAACTACATGCACAAAACGAAGATGGATCTGTCAATTAGTGCCTATATTACGGATGCAAAATCTTTTAGTGAAATCTAGGACACACCTATAATTTTTAAACATGTACTAAGGAAAGAGAACGGATTGGCACATCTCCTAGTTACGGAAGGGATTTGAAGGGGCGAAACAACTTATCTGGTGGAAAGGGTGCCTTTGTTTGCTGCTAGTGCGGTGGAAAAGGATAGGCGGAGGTCAGACGCGTCGAATTAGCTGTTGATGGCTGTGATTGCTCGAGAGATAGAGGTCTTTGGATTTTGCATTTTCTGAAAGAGAGTTTGTTTTCCTAATAGGCTCCTGTGGTTGGGCTCATTAAATCGGCTAGGTTCGCTTTGGCTTTATCGAAGAGATGCTTTTATTTTCTAGGAAATTGTTAGTTTTTTTATCTTCTATTAACTATTATTGTTATGTTCTTTTTAACGGTATTAATAAATGAAATTCAGCCTTTAATTCAAAAACTCAACTACGGATGAAGCTGGAGTGAAGTTAGACCATTTGGTTAAGGAGATTAAGATAAAATTTTAAAATTTTGAGTCAGAGACTTAAAAATTTTATTTTAAAAAGATTTAAATTATATAATTATTTTTTAGGGTTCATAGAATTTTTTTCATTTATTTGAATAATTAAAAATTTTAAATTGAATAATTAATACTTAGGACTATTAATAAAAAATGCCCATTCCTCTCTGAACCCAACTTCAATTACTAATTTAAAAATACATGGTATATATACTAAACCAACTTTAGAAATGAGGTATAGCTTACTCTTGAGTATGTTACAAGGTGTTATAGGCCAATTTTGGCCATTACAAATCAACTAATTGTGCCCAAATTAAAACCCAATACCAATTAACCCATACAATTAAAACCCCAAACCCGGTCAAGCCCAATTACCATCCATCAGACCCAAACTCACCTAACCTAGACCCGTTACAAGCCCAATCCCGAAACCCTAGCTACCTAACCCTATTTTTCAGCTCCCACTTGCATCTGCTGCTGCCGCCTCTGCCATCTGACCACCCACCGCCCTGGTCACATCGATCCACCGCCCTCCACTTGCCACAGTACTTGCAAGGCATTTAAACAGGAATAGACAGAAAAGAATAGAAAAATAGTGTGTGAAGGCTATAAAAGCCGAACCAAAATATTGTACGAGATTGGAGATTTTGGCCCCAAAGAAATCAATACAAACAGAGAGAAGTTAAACATAAAGATAACAGTATTTTAGCAATATTCAACGAAGGGATAACCCCCAATCAAAAATAGAATCGGAAATCAAAACAGAAACCTAAGGTACTTTTTTTCAGATTCCTTTTTTACCAGCATATACATACATATATATAAATAAAAAATAAAATAAAATATTAAAAAAAGGAAATTTTTACCTTTTTCCGGCCACCGCGTGCGGTGGTCGGAACAACGGTGAACAGCGGTCCGATGACCGGACGGTGACCGGTCCGGTGACCGGGAACCCCCCGGAGCCTCTCCCCCTCTCTCTCTCTCTCCTTTCTTTTTTTTCTTCCCCCGTTTCAAATGATTTCAAACAAAAATTTTTTAACTTTTATACTAACCGACCCAAACCGGTCAAGACCCGCGTGCTATGACGTCATGGGGGGTATTTGCAACCCTGGCCCTTCCGCTTTTTATTTAATTCACAATCAGGTTCTCCTAATTGCAATTTGGCCCAGAAATTTGTCCCGTTTTTCAATTAAGCCCCAAACCGATGTGCAGAGTTTTAAACCCCGGGGTAAATTGCTGTCCGGGTCCCCTAGGTTTTTATGCGCGGTCAAATAAGTCTAATTCCTTTATTTTCTTCACGAATTCACCCTAAAAGTTCGTTTTTAATTCAATTTTGTCCTTGCTTACTCTTTTTTCCGTTATTTTATTTTGAATACTATTTTAATTATTATTATTCGTATTATTTATTTTTGTTAATATTAATATATGTTGTGTTATCTTCAATATATATGTATGCATTTAAGTAATATTATTGATATTTATTATTTTCTTATTATATAAAGATATTTTAATACTATATTATATATATTTTTAATACCTTATTATGTATATATTATTATTATATCTATTATACCACATGTTTATTTTTTAATGTTAGTATTATTAACACTTTATATTCCTTTTATTTTTATGATTATGATTACTTACATATGTATATATATATAATGCTTTAGGTACTTATAATGTATCATCTTTTCAACATATATATATTTCTTTAACATGTATTACGCATATACTATATTTATGTATAGATTTTAATATTATTATTATTTTATATACATGTATTTCATTATCATTTTTTTATACATTAATATTATCTTAATATTGTCTAAATTATTATATTATATTATTACCTTTCAAATATTATTCCAGTACTATATTATCACCATACTTTAATACCACTATGTATAATATGTTTTAGTTTTGGCCACCTTTTTCATTATATATATTAGTGTTATCCTATTATATGCAACATTTTCCTATTATACTATATTACTACCTTTTTAACATCATTCCATTATTATATTATAAATTATTATATTTTAACTAACATCTTTATGTATACCTATTATGATTTATTATTAATATATTACTATGTTTATTATGTTACTAACACATCATTTCATTGTTACTTTTGTTAACATTATTGTTATTATCACTGTTATTGTTTTAATGCTCATGTCACGAATTATGCTACATTTTACCTTACGCCAAAATAATCTTTTACAAAAGGCAACATTCGTATTTAGGCACTCGGGAAACCGTGCCCTAACGTATTGGGTCTCGATTTTTCGTTTAAGTCTAAGTAACCAAATAGCCTTTCAAAATAAATGTATTTTTAATACAAAAACTCATTCTCGAGATTCTGAGATATCGCGTCCTAACGCATTAGATGTGATATTTTGTTATCTCGAGATAAGATTTTCTAAAACCGAGGTAATGTCCTGTACTTAAAGATTTCGAGAAATCATGCCCTAACGAATTGGGTTTTGATTTCCCTCGTTTATCCCAAGTACTGGAACGTCCTTTCAAAATAGATTCCGAATAAGGCAAGTTAGTCTCAAAGGTCGAAATGTCGTGTCCTAACGCATTGGATGTGACGTTTTACCTTAAGGCAAACCGGCCTTTCACACATTCTCAATCCCCCCAAACGATTTTAGAACGAATAAGGATCGTATTTTAAATTTTTTCGATTTCCCGAATTATCGACTTTAAAGACATTAATTAATCAACAAGGTACCGGTTTCCGGGCGTATCGGGGGTGCTAATCCTTCCCCGTGCGTAACTGACTCCCGAACCTATTTTTCTAGTATGCGGACCAAAATTTTTGTTTTAATAAATCAAATAGTTTATCAAAAACAACCCCCTTTTGAGGTGACCGATCGCACCCCAAAAAAAAGATCGGTGGCGACTCCAATTCATTTTTAAGTCGACGTCCGTTTCGTTTTCACGAAAATGGTATCGACACAAGGCTTTAAATGTTTTTGGTTTAAATGTTTTTGGTTTACGATGAAAATATGTTTAAAGATTAAATTAATAGAATTTGTAAATATGGAAAATTAAATTTATTTAAAATTTAAATTAAATTAATAGAATATATAAGTATTGAAAATTAAATATGTTATTATATCAATTAATAAAGGCCGCATACGAAAAAGTGATCACAACAGAACCGGTCAAAAACTTTAGTGGCGAAATTGAAAGTTGTAACGCCCTAAATGTTGGGCCTAGAAGTTTAGAGATTTGTAGCATAGAGACAGTGAGGAGGCCACACATAAGTGATTAGTTGTACATTTTAATGACAAGAATGAGCTTGTTGGTTTGGTGGATAAGTAGAGTGTTAGTGTGATGAAGGTTTGGTGTTCAAGTTCTGTTGTGGGCATTTTGTGGTTTAAGTGTAATGATAAACGCTAATTTATACATATTTTTACCTCATGTTTAGCCTATATTTTGGATGAATTATTATCAATTTAGTGAGAATTGGTGCTCTTAATCCTTATTTTTCATATCTTATACTCAGGAGAGCATAGGGAAGAGAAAAGAATAGGAAATGGACTGAAAATGAGGAAAATGGGCCAAAAATGACAAATCACACGGCCCAAGGAATTACCACACGGCTGTGCCACACGACCGTGCCACATAAAGATCACACGGTCCAGCTCTCGACAAGCACGGGCAGGCTACACGGCCGTGCCAAATCACACGGCCTTTGTCGAAGTCACACGGGCGTGGCACACGGGCGTGTTCTAGTCGTGAGGAAGAGGAATTTCACTCGAATTGGGATACTTGGAGGCTAAGAAAGGCTCCCCAAAGCTCTATATAAAGACCCTAGGAGGCAACTCTTAGGGTGTGCTTATTTCCCCCAAAAGGGAAGTATTCTTTGCTGCCAACACAGAGAGTGGAAGTAGGGATTACTCGCAGGGAAACTGATTGATTCATCCCAGAAGCTGAAATTCTGCAGCAATATAGAGGATCTCCCTAAATTCCTTCAGGGGTTTTCGGGTTCTTTTATGTTTTGTTATTTTATTTCTTCTGAGATGTTTTCTTTCTTTATTATGAACTAAACCCCTCAAATACTTGAGGGGGATGAAACCTAAGACAGATCTTGTTATTATTTATTCTTGAGTTATATGATAAATACTTGAGTTGTTCTTAATTATGTGTTCTTCATTCTTGATTTAATAAACCTAGGTATTACTTCAAGAATTAGATGTGCTTAGAGCAGAGGAGCAAAAGTCCCTGTGATAAGAGTAGATCTACCATAATTAAGCGGAGTTGCATGCAACCCTAGACATAGGGCGACATAAATTTGCCGGATTAGGGTCAAACCTAATATGGGGAACCATTGATCGAATTAATGCAACCTAAGAAGTTAATTGATAAAGGAACTTTAATTAACAACTTAGGCCTAGTTGCTCTTCACCTCGACGGAGGGTTTAGCATAAATTAAGGATCTCTACGGATCAAGTCAAGTGAATAAATCGTCTAGCTCAAGAACTAGTACAAGTGAAGTCTAGGTGGATTCTCCCTTAAGTATTGTCCATATCAATCAGCTTTTCCCCTAAAAGTTTTCTCAATTTACTCTTTGTGTCTTCTTAGTTTAGTTTTAGAATTAGTTTAAACAAACCCCTCTTTTATTCTTAGGCTAGATAATAGAAAGAAAGTAAGTAATAGTACTTTTGGTTCCCTTGGGTACGATAACTCGGTCTTGCCACTAAGCTATACTACTGTTCGATAGGTGCGCTTGCCTTAAAGCGTCGCGATATTAGTTAGTTTTGGTGTGATCAAGTTCTTTATAAATTTTATTACTTAGTATCGCGAACGCGGATATCAAGTTTTTGGCGCCGTTACCGGGGAACTAAAATATTACGAAAGCTCGATTTCTATTACTTTAGCCATATATTTATATTTATTTATTTTTCTTTTATTTTTATTTTCAATTTAATTTATTTTTATTTTTATTTTTCTTTTCTTTTAAATTTTTGAGTTTTCTTTGCTTTTTCTTTTTAGGTATTTTTAGTTTATGACTAGAAACAATCCAACAGGACCACTACTTTTCGACGAAGATCTAGAAGCAACAGTTCGCAGAAATCGCAGAGAAATTAGACGCAGTCTACATTATCCTGAACAAGAACCTGATCTAGAGCCAGAACCTACAGAAGAGATGGAAGCAAATCAAGATGTTCTACCACCTCCCGCAATAGTCGCGCCACCAGCAATTCAAGAAGAAGCTCCGCGCACTATGTATGATTATGCTAAACCTAGTTTGGCTGGTACCCAAACTAGCATTCTTAGACCAACTATTGCTGCTAATAATTTTGAGTTAAAACCTAACACCATTCAGATGATACAGCAATTGGTACAGTTTGATGGTTTACAGGATGAAGATCCAAACTCACACATAGCCAATTTTTTAGAACTTTGTGATACCTTCAAAATAAATGGCGTTTCTGATGATGCCATTCGATTGAGGCTATTTCCATTTTCTTTGAGAAATAAAGCCAAACAGTGGTTAAATTCTCTACCACGAGGCTCAATTACCACATGGGAGCAGATGACCGAAAAATTTTTACTCAAATATTTTCCTCCAGCTAAAACAGCCAAATTACGAAACGATATTTCTTCTTTTGTGCAGATGGATTTAGAAACACTTTACGATGCATGGGAGAGATACAAAGATCTTTTTAGAAGGTGTCCTCATCATGGATTACCTTTGTGGCTACAAGTTCAAACCTTCCACAACGGTTTAAATCCGTCAACCAGACAAATGATCGATGCAGCCGCAGGCGGGACCATCAATAATAAAACACCTGACGCAGCTTATGAATTTATTAAGGAGATATCATTGAATAACTATCAGTGGCAAGTCATGAGGACAAAGTCGACGAAAGCCGCAAGAGTTTATAATATTGATGCTGTTACTATGCTCACTAACCAAGTAGAACTTTTAAATAAGAAATTTGATAATTTTGTTGGTTCTACGCAGGCTCAACCAGTGATGCAATGTGATGCAGCTCCAGGAAATACGTTTAATTCAGACCATCTACACAACATAGAAGCCGAACATGCCAATTATATGGGTAATAATTCTCAACCTCAAAATAATCCTTATAGTAACACTTATAATGCAGGTTGGAGAAATCACCCAAATTTTTCATGGGGAGGACAAGGAAATCAAAGACAATAGCCTCCGGTATTTCAGCAGCCACCACCACAACAGGAGAAAAAACTGAACTTGGAAGAGATGTTCACCAAATTTATTGCCATATCAGAAACTCGTTTCCAAAATACCGAAACGGCACTAAGGAACCAGCAAGCATCTATTCAAGGACTTGAAACTCAAATAAGCCAGCTTGCTAAGCTAATTTCGGAAAGACCACAAGGTGGATTTCCAAGTAACACTGAGACCAATCCAAAAGAACAAATTCATGCCGTGAGCACAATAGATGAGGAGGTTTTAATCAAAGACAGCTCAAACAAGGAGCTTGAGGTAAATAAAGGTAAAGTAGGGGTAAGCAGGAACAAGCCAGACATCAACGAACACAAGCCTCGTATCCCATACCCAAGAGCGCTTCAGAAAGACCGCACAGATGAACAATTCGGTAAGTTTCTTAAACTCTTAAAAAAATTACATATTAACTTACCATTTGTTGAAGCAATTTTGCAGATGCCAGACGCGGTTAAATTCTTAAAAGAACTCTTGACAAACAAGCGGAAGCTAGAGGAGAAATCTCATGTGGAATTAAATGCAATCTGCTCAGCTATTCTTCAAAATAAACTACCAACCAAACTGAAAGATCCAGGGAGTTTTACTATTCCTTGTTTATTTGGTAGCCTAGACATAAAAAATGCTTTAGCTGATTTAGGGGCTAGTATAAATGTCATGCCTTATACACTGTTTAAACAACTAGGTCTTGGAAAACCTAAGCAAACTAAGATGAGCATTCAACTGGCTGATAAAACTATTAGGTCTCCTAAAGGAATAGTTGAAGATGTGCTCGTCAAAATTGATAAATTTATATTCCCAGTTGACTTTGTTGTTTTAGACATTGTTGCGGATAGCAATGTACCCTTAATTCTAGGGCGACCCTTTTTAGCAACTGCAAGAACAATAATTGATTTAGGAACAGGTAAACTTACACTACGTGTGGGTGATGACCAAGTTACCTTACAAGCTCGAAACTCGATTACGATTGTTGATAATAATATAGTTACGAGTCCTACACTCTACATAAAGGCAATCCAATCACAAACAAGTCCATCCAAGGGAGATGCACCTGAAAAGCGAACGCTTCAGATCGAGGAACTAGATGAGTGGCTGAACTATTATGAAAAACCCAAAACAGGTCACACCAACCCAGAGCATCACCAAGATGACCCCCAGGTACAAACGAATCAACTCAAGGTAGGGGATAAGGTAATCTTAAGGGAAGACTATCCTCGAATCTTGAATTCAAAAGAGCATACAAGTGACACACCTTACTTCACGGTAATGAAAATCTTTCCCTATGGTACAGTCGAGATAAAACATGAGTCACTCGGCACTTTTAAAGTAAATCACACTCGACTCAAATCTTACATTGATAATGAAATTGTAAGCAGGATAGAAGAGTATCAACTCTTCAAACCATCGTGAACGTACAAGCTTGAGCAAAGTCGAGCTTAGACTATAAATAAGCGCTTCTCGGGAGGCAACCCGAGCACTAACATAGTAACTTTTCTTCTATTTTGTTTTCAGTCTTTTTATACAGCAACTAACACCTTTGATGCAGGAAATTAGGACCACACGGCCTGGAACACGGGCGTGCCTAAGGCCGTGTGACATCTTAAAACAGAGACACGGTCGTGCACTCAGACCGTGTACAAACAGAGTAAATTTTTCCCAAAAGCACGGGAGGTCGACAAATCTTCACGGTCGTGCAACATGGCCGTGGCAACCATGCAGTATCAACACGGGCTCGCACAACGCCACACGCCCGTGTCCCCAAGCCATGGCCAATACTGTCAAATCAGACATGGCCGTGTGACTACCTACACGACCGTGCGAAAAAGCGAACAAGTTCTCCACGGCCGTGCAATATGGCCAACACGGGCTAACCCCGAGCCACACGGGCGTGTGCCTCTATTCTTCCATACGGTTCTATTTTTCTCATTTTTTTTTTAGTCTCTTTTTTATTTCAAATTTTATTTTTATTATACTTAATCCTTTTAATTCATTACAGTATTAGTATTTCTAGAACTTAGTTTATTATTTTTCTGTTATTTAAATTTCGATCTTTCATATCGACCAAGCCCTAACGAGTAATCTCTATCAATCGAAAATTCCCATGACTAATTAATATTTTCGCAGTTTCAAAAAGGAGCTCTACAGCTCATATTCAAATGGAAATGGGAACACCCTGCCACAATTGCCGACTCTTCCTCATAAATTTATCCTAAATTCAGGAAGTTTCAATTCTCTCCCTATCTTATGATATTATACTTCTCTTGCTATTTATGTATCTTTGTACATTGAGGGCAATGTACATCTTAAGTGTGGGGGGGAAGCTTACTTGAAATCTTTACACTATCTGTGAAAATCCCTGAAATTGTACTTCATGCATTGTTCTTAACTAATTCTCAATCTCCTATTAAGAATTTATTCTGATTGATTTATGATTTCTATCGGTATGTTGAGAATTAAGATATAGGTGCTTGTACTTTGATTATTCAAACTTTAAAACATTAAGGAATCAAGCATGATAAGTTGAAATTTTTGAGAACCCCAAATTTTTGCATAAGTTATTTTCCCTAATTTTAAGAATTATCTTGAGATCTGAAATTCACAGAATAGACATCAAAAGCCATAATTCTGGTGAGATTTTTGAGCCTTTTTGAGCATACTTTCTTTCGTGCTCACTTTTATTATTGCTTTGAGTGAGTCAATACTGAATTGTTATTCTAGAACTTGCTTCGATTATACATGTCGAGACCACATCATTGATTTGATATACCGAAATGATAAAGGCACTTAGGATTTAACCCACTTACTCCACAAAAAGCCTACCTCCATGAATTAACCCCTAGTAAACCCCATTGAGCCTAAATAACCTTTTCCTTGACTTACCCTCTAATTATTAACCAATAACCCATTTTTGTTGAATTTTATTCAATTATTTTGACCCCTATTTTTGTCGAGACTTGAAGTGATTTTTTATCTAGCTTTACTCTCTTCTCCATTTTTAAAATTTCAAGTTATTTAGTTTGAATTGTTCTTAAAAAAAATAAAAAAAACAAAAAAAAAGAAAAGAAAAGAGTACATACAGTAAAATTCGATTGTAAATTGTAAATAGTTTGATAAATTTTTGCATATTTCTATTTTAAGGCTACCAAGGCAGAAATGATAGTATCATAAGAATTAGCTGAGAAATATGTTCCATTGATAGAGATTTTTTTCTAGCTAGATAATTTTTCAGTTCAATCTCGATTCTAACCTTCTTTTTGCAGCCTGTGACAACACCCCTAACCAAGCCCCGTTACAACCATTAAAAGACCTTTTGATCAATGTATCATATCAAACTATAGTGGTGGAGATTTGATTTTCTTGCAAGCTTATGGTAATAACTTTTCATGTTGATTAAGGAGTGCTTAAATTTTGAACCCTAAACACTTCGAGTGGATAGAGTGAACCTTTAGTGAGGATGTCAACTCCTGTTAATTAAGATGGAGAGATAACTACTTAGAAGGAAGGAAGAGACTTATGTTTTCAATGATAAAATTCTCAACTTAGAGTGATTGAGTCTTTAATGTTCTTCTGATTGAATTACTCATTGTATGATTACCTGTGGACTAGTTTGAAACATTATTGATAAAAGATTGTAGGTTGAGAGGAATAATTCTTATTTAGGGATTGAGATTTTGCTTGAGGACAAGCAAAGGCTTAAGTGTGGGGGTATTTGATAAACGCTAATTTATACATATTTTTACCTCATGTTTAGCCTATATTTTGGATGAATTATTATCAATTTAGTGAGAATTGGTGCTCTTAATCCTTATTTTTCATATCTTATACTCAGGAGAGCATAGGGAAGAGAAAAGAATAGGAAATGGACTGAAAATGAGGAAAATGGGCCAAAAATGACAAATCACACGGCCCAAGGAATTACCACACGGCCGTGCCACAAGGCCGTGCCACATGAAGATCACACGGTCCAGCTCTCGACAAGCACGAGCAGGCCACACGGCAGTGCCAAATCACACGGCCTTTGTCGAAGTCATACGGGCGTGGCACACGGGCGTGTTCTAGTCGTGAGGAAGAGGAATTTCACTCGAATTGGGATACTTGGAGGCTAAGAAAGGCTCCCCAAAGCTCTATATAAAGACCCTAGGAGGCAACTCTTAGGGTGTGCTTATTTCCCCCAAAAGGGAAGTATTCTTTGCTGCCAACACAGAGAGTGGAAGTAGGGATTACTCGCAGGGAAGCTGATTGATTCATCCCAGAAGCCGAAATTCTGCAGCAATATAGAGGATCTCTCTAAATTCCTACAGGGGTTTTCGGGTTCTTTTATGTTTTGTTATTTTATTTCTTCTGAGATGTTTTCTTTCTTTATTATGAACTAAACCCCTCAAATACTTGAGGGGGATGAAACCTAAGACAGATCTTGTTATTATTTATTCTTGAGTTATATGATAAATACTTGAGTTGTTCTTAATTATGTGTTCTTCATTCTTGATTTAATAAACCTAGGTATTACTTCAAGAATTAGATGTGCTTAGAGCAGAGGAGCAAAAGTCCCTGTGATAAGAGTAGATCTACCATAATTAAGCGGAGTTGCATGCAACCCTAGACATAGGGCGACATAAATCTGCCGGATTAGGGTCAAACCTAATATGGGGAACCATTGATCGAATTAATGCAACCTAAGAAGTTAATTGATAAAGGAACTTTAATTAACAACTTAGGCCTAGTTGCTCTTCACCTCGACGGAGGGTTTAGCATAAATTAGGGATCTCTACGGATCAAGTCAAGTGAATAAATCGTCTAGCTCAAGAACTAGTACAAGTGAAGTCTAGGTGGATTCTCCCTTAAGTATTGTCCATATCAATCAGCTTTTCCCCTAAAAGTTTTCTCAATTTACTCTTTGTGTCTTCTTAGTTTAGTTTTAGAATTAGTTTAAACAAACCCCTCTTTTATTCTTAGGCTAGATAATAGAAAGAAAGTAAGTAATAGTACTTTTGGTTCCCTTGGGTACGATAACTCGGTCTTGCCACTAAGCTATACTACTGTTCGATAGGTGCGCTTGCCTTAAAGCGTCGCGATATTAGTTAGTTTTGGTGTGATCAAGTTCTTTATAAATTTTATTACTTAGTATCACGAACGCGGATATCATGTAACTTGTTAAATTTTTATTTAGTAACTTATTTATTATTTATTTGTTTTAATTTTATTTTTGGGGATTTCTTTTATTTTTTTCACGTTTTCTTCTCTTCTGCTGCTGTTTCTTTTTGCTTTTCTCTGTCTTCGAAAACATTGTGTCTGCAATTCTTGGAATTTTTGCTCCTCTATCAATTTCATTGCCGTCGAAACAAGTGTGGGATTCAAACTTTAACTACGCTGTTTATTCGTTTATGAAATCTGTAAATTTTTCTGTTCGGCTACCATCGACAGAACACTAACTCTCTTCTTTTGGGTCTGTAATAGTTGCAAGAGAGGGGAAAACCCCTTTGGCAGAGGTTCTATTGATGTGGTTAAGGTTGGTGACGGTATGGGTAGCCAAAATGGTGTTTTTGGGGCGGTTTTGGTGGTGGTTTCGTAACCTCCCGGCCGCCACACGGCCGTGTGGCCGATTTGGGGATTTTGTCAAAATCTACACAGTCGTGTCCCTTACGCACACGGGCGTGTGGGATTGGGAATTAGGAATTTTAGGGATTTGGAGTCACATAGCTGTGTGACATATTTTGGGAATTAGGGATTCCACCGGCTGTGTGTCTCGGGACTGTAACACCCCGAAAATTCCTACAGTGAAATATTATCCTTGACATAGTAAAATAAGGAAATAAAGTGACGAGAAGAGGAAATTTGAGTTATGTTATTGAGAAATATATTATGACATATTAATTCAAGAAAGGACTAAATTATAAAAATGAGAAAAGTTTTGTTGCCCAAGAGTAAATACTCAAAATTTAAGGGTTAAAAGTGTAAATATGAAAAGTTGAAGGACCAATAGTGCAAATATTTTAAGGGTAGAATAATCTAGAAACTAAGGAAAATTGATGAATTAGGACTAAATTGAATAGGTGGAGAATTATGATGGACTAAATTGAAATTTTACCAAATTAAGTGCTGACTCAATGATGGAATTTTAAAAGATCATAAAGGGTAAAATGGTCAATTGGAAGAGAGAGAAATCTAGAAAGTAATGATTACATTGATGATATTTTATAATTATATAATTAAATAATTTTTATTTTATTAATATTTTAATAAGATATTTTATTATTTTATTATTTTATTTAGTCTATATATATGAATGTGCGTGGAAAAAAAAGAAGAAGAAACCACCACCCCTTTCTCATGCAATTCACGTTTACTTTCTTTACAATTTGGTCCTTCTACCAAAAATTCACCAATTTCACCTAGAAATCAAAAGAATTTCCATAACTACCGAAAGAGAAAAATGTTAAGGAGACTATGGGAAGTTAAAATGGCAAGTTAGACTCAAGAAATAGAAGCTGAAGGAGAGAGAAAATCAAGTTAAAGATTTAAATCAATGGGACAAGGTAAGTACATCAAGATTTCAATATATTTTTAAGTTTGATATTATAGAAAAAGCATGGAAATGATGTTAATGTAGAGATTTCTTATATATAGATTTATGTTCTTGATATGTTAATGAAGGGAAAATAAGAGAAAGTGATGGAAAATGTTGTAGAGAAAAGAAATAAGGGTGTCATAAACTTAGTAATTAATATTTTGCACTAAAACAGTTTGGACAGAAGTAGTAATCTAAATTTGTAAAATCACCAAAAATAGTAGAAATTGAATTAGATGTTGAGTGAGATATGGAATTAAAGCTTATTGAGTCTATTTTCATATAAAAGAAACAGAGAAAGTAAAGGAATTCTGTATTCTGAGATATTAATATTTTTGTAAGGCTGGTTTAGAATGATTTTGAGATTCCCTGTTCTGACTTGGAAAAATCATTAAAAATTGTATAAAAATGATTATGGGACATAATTTATATATTTAGATTCTTTAATGAGTCTATTTTCAATATAATTAAATGAAAATATCATCCGGATCCTGTATGAAGAGATAATTAATTTTTAGTGAAGAAGGGTTAGAACTGTTAGATAGCAGAACAGGGGTGACTTTAAAGAATAAACTGTACTAATTGAATAAACCAAAAATTATGAAATTTTTATGGTAAGAAGATATATGAGTCTAGTTTCAGAAAAAATTAGCGGATCTTAATTTCGATTCTGTAGCTCAAGATATAAATAATTTAGTTACCATGACTCAAATGGACAGCTTTGAATATACACATAAGTAAATAGTGAAATTATTGATAATGTTACTCATAAGCATGTTATATAAATTAAGGTTGTGGAATGGAGAGGAGGAGGAGGAAAATATGTATGAATAATCAGTTAGCATGGCTAATTTGTATGTTTTAGGCTCAAGGACTAAATTGAATAAAAGTAAAACTTTATGGGCAATTTTGTAAAAATGTTAGAAATGATCAAATTACATGAAATGGATTATTTTATTATTTAAATTTCAAAATTTAAATGAAATTACTAATTTAGTTTAAGATCGGAGAAAAACATGTTTTACGGATTAAATTGAAAAGTGTTGAAATTATGTAAAATTTTGATATTTTATAGAATTTATGGGCTGTTATTAATATGTATGATGATAATGGCTGGAAATAAGGATTAAATTGCAAGAATTTATTTTTCTGAGCCTAAGGGTAAAATCGTCATTAATTAAAGATTTAGGGGCAAAATGGTAATTTTTCCTAGATCATTAATTGAATGTATTAGAATATAGAATAAATGAAAACGATGACCAAATTTATTATAAAAATCCGGATGACTCAAATACGAGACTGGAATATGGAAAGAAAAATGACATTTATCATGACATGTAAATATGTGATTACCTTTGAGACGTTGATACAAGGAAATTAAGTATGTTGAGACGAATAATAAATCCAAATAAAATATGTCGAGAAAAATAAATATGTTTGGGGGAAAATATATCTAATTTTAAGTGGTTCGAAATATAAATGATAGATGAAATAAAATATTTGATAAATCAATCAGTAACTCCAGTAATGTTCCGTAACTCTAATCCAGTGTTGGTTCGGGTTAGGGGCGTTACAGGGACACATGGCTGTGTGACTGATTTGGGGCCTAGGGATTTCACACAGGCGTATGTATCAGGACACACGACCGTGCCTGGTGGCCACACGAGTGTGTGAGACCCTCACACGGCCGTGTCTGCCTTGCACCTTATTTTAGTGAAATTGGACAGTGAGTTACATGGCCTGTCCACACGATCGTGTCCCTGCACCACACGAGCGTGTGCCTCTATTACATGGCCGTGTGCTACCCTTCACATGGGCATTTGGAACCCCACACGGGCGGAGCACACGGGCGTGTGGCCTTAACTAGCCAAATTCCAAGTTTAGGGCAATTTAAGTGCAAACACAATTCTATGTGTTCCAACCCTCGACTAAGCATACTAGGGGTAGATATGACTCTGTTCTGACTTTGGTTTATGTGTTACTCGTGATTGAATGTGTGATGTGTTAGGTACTGAATTTGGGTGTATGAGTGTATACCTCTCTAATTCTGACTGACTGGATGTGAATGACTGTCTGAAATTAGTAATCTGTTTCTATCCGTTTGGCTACACTCATACATACATATGCATGAAGCATTTTTTGGGTGGGATTTTGAAGAGAAGGAAGAATAATACTGAATTGAATTGACAGTTTTACTTCAACTAGGCTGTACAGATTACCGCACTGCACCGTACAACATGTACGTTAGTTACGCTATGTACCCATATCTGATTTGGCAGATCATACTGCACGACTGTACTGCGGTTTACTACATGGCACTATACAGCTTATACGCCAGCTTTGCTGCGTGATATATGGATTGACAGTTTACCTGCTTACTGTTAGTTCCAATACCCTGAGGGTCATGGACTTACTAAAAGGCTCTTAAGCCTAGTGACTGGAAGCTCAGCTGTATTATATTAATATGTACCGCATTCGGTATAGCTTGCAAGTGTAGGGATGGGTGGGTGATTTAATCCCCACAGTAAGTGTAGGGTTGGACGGAGATATGCTGCATTCGGTACTACTTGTAAGTGTAGGAATGGGTGGTTGATTTAATCCCCACATTAAGTGTAGGGTTGGACGGAGAGGTGTGTTGGCTAGATGGGTGGGCTTTTATTTAACTCAACTACATTCATATGCATCTTAATGACTGTTTTGTGATTGCGACTGTTTAATTGTACTGTTAATTTGAAAGGTACTTGTGCCTATGTGAATTCTGTAGACTCTAACTACAACTGATTGACTGAATTGAAACTAGTGACTATTGAAAGTTATTATCACTGTAATTGATTAATGTTTACAATTGTGTAACTAAGTGCAATTGTTAATATGCTTCAAATATTGCGGTCTGCCGATACGTCTGTTATGAACGTACCAACTGTTTCTGTATAGCACTGTACGTATGTTCCGTTTCTAAACTGCTTTACAACTTGCTGTTTCTATTACTGTAATTAGTAGGTTTTAATCTTACACTGAGCTCGAGTAGCTCATCCCCTCTTTTGTCTCCCCTTTCAAGTACAGTTTTGGATTTTGGATGCTGGACTCAGTACGCAGAAGCCTCAGACAGTTTTGGTGGAAATAAGTTATAAGCTTTTATTTCCAGGTTTTAATTGTTATTCGTTTAAGTTTGAACTGTAAAGTTTCAGAATACTGTGGTACAACTCTTGTTAAGTTTTCATTCGTATGTTTTATACTGTTAAACTCACTAAGGAAATTTGATTGATTAAATGTTCTTAGAAATAAATTGTTAAATGACTTGATTTGTAAAAATTTTCTCATGATCACTTCAGTGATCAATGTAGCATCGTGGATTCGGTCTAAACTTCTAAGCCAGGTTTGGGGTGTTACAAAAGTTTTTGTAATTTAATGACTAAAACAAAAATACGCTAATAATTAAGTGAATAATGGTTAGTTTACCCTTAGAATAGTTTAGATGATACGATCCAAAACTAAAATATCGTAAAACTAGAAAAAAAAATTCAAGGATATATATGTAGGGGTGTTTAAATTTTGGTTAAAACCGAATTAACAAACTGAACCGATCTAATTCGATTAATCGATCGATGACCAAACTTAGTTTGGTCGGAGGTTGGTTAATGATTTTTTAGAATTTCGGTTATCGGTTAATTTAGTTCGAAATCAGATAATTAACCAAATTAACCAAACTTAATAATGATTTTCTGGAATTTCGATTATCGGTTAATCCGATTTGAAATCGAGTAATTAACCAAATTAACCAAACTTAATAATTATGTAATATTTCAAGACTTAAAATTTCGGTTAACTTTCAAGACAAATGAACATTATTAATTTATTTTTTATATGGTTTACACTTGTTTTAACCAAAAGACAAAAACATATAAATTTTAGTTAATTCGGACCAACCGAATTAATTAAAATATTTCGATTCGGTTAATAATTAAAGGATTATACAGTTTGATTAATTCAGTTACTACTAGTTTGGTTTTGTTAATAACCAAAATATTTCAGGTTTGCAACTGCCATTTTAGTCACTTTTTCTTCCCTGTTTGTCACCCTTCCTCTTTATTTAGGGTCACAATATCAGCTTATGGATGGCATATATCTCCGGTGCATAGGTAAGTCCACCATAAATGATGCTTAACCGTAATCTCAGCTTAACACCCGTCGAAGAAGCCCATATCAGAATCTCTCTTAGGGCCAGTTCTGCATTGCTTTTCAAAAGCACTTTTCGTTCCAAAAGCACTTTTGGAAGAAAAGCTATGCAGAACAAGCTGCTTTTGGTTGAAATTTTTAGCTTTTCAGAAGTGCTTTTCAAAAGCGCTTCTGAAAAGGAGAAGCTAAAATTTTTAGCTTTTCCTCTCCCAAAAACACTTTTAATGCTTAATTACTTTTTCACCCCTCCAATAACATAGTACTTTCTCTTTTTTTTTCTTGGTACTTAATTGCAAATGTATTAAAATCATTAATTAAAAATAAAAAATATTTTTTAAAATACTAATTACAAATATTTAATAGTTATATTTAAATATTTAAAATATAGTTTATATATTCTAATTAAATTTTATAAATAATTAATATTTATTGCTTAAAAATATTTGAAATTTATATTTTATATATTAAAATATTAACAAGAAGTTATAATAATTTTTTTATATTCTTACTAAAATATAATAATATTAACTAATTTAAATATTATTTAAATGCATATTTGTTATTTGATAATAACATGTCTAAAATGGACATTTTATTTCTCAAAAGCACTTTTTAATAGCAATGCTAAACACTCAAATTTTAAACTAAACTTTTTAAAAGCATTTTTTCATAGCACTTTTTAAAAGTACTTTTCAAAAGTATTGCCAAACTAGCCCTTAGACATAAGAGTTCAGCAGACATATTGTCTTTTGACGACAAACGTTTCTAAACATATATCTGCAAGGGTTTAGCTGTTTATTTTTGAGAGGATTTCAATAAATTATTAGGTCCGAAAAATTAGTATGAAAAATAAATCTGATTTTTTTTAATTCAGGAAACTTTTCTTACGACGAAGATGTTTATCAACATGGATAAAGTTGTTTAAGGAGATGAGACTTTTGGTATAAGGAGTAAAGCAGAAGAACAGCTTCGTAGGACTGAATATTTCTTTCTAATTCAATCTTTTCCATAGTATCTGTCGATAAATGGTAGCGAGATACTCCTTTTTCGTGCCAAATGAATAATACTTGTAAGAAAATACAGCTCTTTAATTTGGGAAAAAAACTTGAGACGGTAGATCTAAACCCAATCCCCCTTAATATGACTGTCATTGTCACTGTTAGAGATCTTAGAAACCCATTCAAAGACCACTGGTTCCCTAAAAAACAAAAGCCAACATGTTAGCCGACACTCCATCACTACCAGGTTCATCCATGAATGAGGTTCTCTTCGATGAGGACGAGGATGACGCAACGTATGAATTTCTTCACTTTCCATGGAGAACATCATTATAGATATCTAACCGGGCGAAAGGGGGAGGAGGGGCCTTTTTCTCCCTGTTTGTGGTTTTCTTCAAGTGTGCTAGGTGAGCTTCTTTTCTCTTTTTCTTGACTTTGCTTTGTTTTCTATGTTTTTCTTGCGTCATCGAAATGCTAAGAACAAACGTGAATCGTTTGAGTGCACAAATAGAGAAAGCGATAAGGGTTTTGTTAGAGTGTCGTGGCCTCCAATTGGACAATTATTAGTAGGAGTTGGCATTTCCAAGTGGGGAAATTTGCTTAGTGTGCTGGCTTGGCCAAGGGGAAGGGGGGTTTGAACAAAAAAAAACTAGGCTTATTTATCGGATTTGATCGTTTAAGATTTGAGTCTGATTTGATCTGTTTTTAATTTTATAATACTTTATATTATGTCATTTTTATATATTAAACATTAAAATAATATTAAAATGATTATATAAAAATTTTCAATAAATTAAAAATATATAAAATTATTAAATATTAAAATAAATAATATAAATATATTTTTAAAAATTAAAAAATAATATGAGCGGGTTAAAATAAGCTTGGGTTAGTCTTTTGCAAATATGAGTAGGTTTGAACAAAATTTTAAATTTATATTTCAGGCCAGATCAGACTTGGACAAGTATAAAGCAAGTTAATATCATACTTAAACCCGACTCATGAGCACCTCTAGTACTTTCACCTTCCCTTTACCTCGATTTTTATTTATTTATCAAGATATCTATTAAAGCGAGTCTAATAACTAATCCTCCACATTCTGTAGGCCCATTAAAGGGATAGATAGTGGTAATGAATTTTAAAATTACTCCATACCCAAGGCAAGAATTGAATCCTCAACCACTGGATAAAAAAAACTCTTACCATCGCTTCACCCCATTTTTGTGGAGATGCTCAATGTCTATGGACTCGCACCAGGGCAGTTAGTGAGAACTTGTTGGTGGAATCTGGGGATGTTATTCATTGACCACCAGAAAGGAACGGAAGAACCCTCGGCAAATGTATTTTGAAAAATCTACGTGTTATATCCTCTGCTACTGGCTTCAAAAGGAGATCCTATTCTTTAGAATGGGCTAAAGGTGAAACTTATCCTTCTACTACCACTTTAAAAAGAAATTAATAATTTTTTAACTTTAAAATTTGGAATTAATCTCAACTCTTACGTGTACCAACACTCTCTACATAACATGGTAAGGAAATGAATGCAAATTAAATAAATGGAAAAAACCAGACAAGACACAGATTGTTTATGTCTGATACATGCATGCAACGTTTGAGACAAAACCAGCCACCCAAAAAGGCCGAAACATTCCCTTCTATAAGATCCATTACACTCTCCCTCTGCACAGCTTACCATCAAAACTTGCAACTTTTCATTAACTGTTCAAATCCAAGCTCCTAGATCCAATGGCTGATGTTGTAGCTAAGGACCGCAAAATCCTGGTAGCCGTGGATGAAGGCGAGGAGAGCATGTACGCTCTCTCATGGTGCCTCAAGAACATCATTTCTCAATGTTGCAAAGATACCCTTTTCCTCCTTTACGTTAGATCTGCACAAGCTTTTCACTCTTCGCTCGATGGCACAGGTTTTTTTTTTTTTTTTTAAATGTCGAAATCTAAATGCATGCAATAATGGGTATTTTTTTTTTAAAATTTTGTTTTGGTTTTTGTTTCAGGGTATTTGTTTTCTTCTGATGTTTTGGCCACCGTGGACAAGTACAGCAACGATGTGGCGAATTGTATCATCGAAAAGGCCAAAAGGATGTGCAGAGAGAAAGGTGCTGATGAGGTGAGTTACTGAGTAATTCTTGTTTTGGTTTATTTGGAGGATCAAAATTGAGTGTTTTGAGAATTGGAGGGGTTTTTGGGTAATTAGGTTAAAGTAGAGGTGATAATAGAGAGTGGTGATCCAAGGGACGTGATTTGCCGGGTTGCCGAGAATATCAATGCTGACGTTCTTGTTATGGGAAGCCATGGCTATGGCCTTATTCAGAGGTGGGTAATCTCTCTCAATTTTTGGTCAAATCCTCAACTACTCTTATTTTAATTATTTAATCTTTCATCTTTCTGTTATTCTTAATATTCAATCCTGTATGTTAACCTAATGATCAAAATATTCACTGATCTAAATATGGTTTGTATTTAAATTTTACTAATTGTGTTATTATTAGGACTTTATCTTTTTCTTATAAATCAATATATATATATATATATATTAGCATAATTTTATTGATAGGATTTTCAAAAATTTCATGTCAAAATTATTTGAATTAAAGCTTATCATTAATATTAGTAGGAGAATCAAATAAATAGGTCATTGTGATTAGAGCTGAGTATTCGATCAAATCTAGTAAAAAAATTTCTAATTGACGAGTTCTATTTTATCATTCTAATTTGATTTAAAAAAATTTTAAATCAAGTCGGGTGAAATTGTTCGAGTTAAATTAAAAGATTAAACATATCCAATTAAAATATTTGAAATCATATATATTTGAAAACTTTTTCAAAACAAAATAATAAAAAAATACTTTAATACAATAAAGTTGAATCATTAATTTATTTATTTAGTTCCTCCAAATTATTATTTAAAAAATTTAAATTTTTTATTTTTTAAAAATATAAATTTTGGAATTTTTATAAATAATTTGATTTTTAAAAATCATTTTGAAAATTTAGAATTTATTTTTTAATTTTTAGTTGAGAGAAACCAATTTGTTCAATTTCAAAATTGATGGTGACCGAAAATGTATTTATACAAATTTATTATTCAAATTACTTGAGTTATTCAAATTATAAAATTTAACTCGACCCGAACTCGAATTATATGTTTACACAATAAACTTAATTTTTTTTTTTTAATTTTTCATTCATACTATATTTTCTATTACATTTCAAATTTATTACAAGAATGATATGTGATGCGGATTAGTGATTAGGCCTAAACAGGTTATAATATATGGTTTGAATAATTTTTGGGTGACAGGGCATTCTTGGGGAGTGTAAGCAATCACTGTGCACAGAATGTGAAGTGCCCTGTTTTGATTGTGAAGAAGCCCAAATCTTCCTCCTCTGCAACTGGAACCAAATGATTGGAATTTTGGATTACATATTCACTTACACTATGCTTTATTTATATCCAAATTTCACTTCTTTCTGCTTCCACTCTACAATCTTAAACTTTCATTTCTTTGTGATGTTATTTGTTGAGTAAACTTCCATATTTGAATGTAAAATTTCCAAAAGATGCAATTTAAATTTAAATTCTCAACAGCTTAAATTTTTGAATTCATTTTGGTTTCTGTTTTAATAATATATACATTTCTTCAAATTCCCTATTATCCCTCTACCAGTTTTCTGTTATTGATTTCAATGAATCTTTCAATTTTTTTTTCAAATTTTTTCTTCCCTTTCAATTCTGTGTGTTCTTTAAATACTTGCATTGACTATGGTACTCTGTATTTCTCGGTGATTTTGTTATATGATTACACTTGTTTGATCGTTTCAAGTCATAGTCCAAGCTCAACATGCCTCAGCAGAGAAATTGTCCCAAAATACTTCTATCAACAATTTGTTCTCTTATCATTTTAGTAATTATCAGTCTCATGAACTTACTAATTCTCCTCTTCTTCAATCTTCTTCTTCTTACATATTGTTGAACTTGATGGCAGGGGGTTTGTGTGTATCTAACAAGGAAGTTATGCATGTTGAACAACGATACCAGAGATAGATTTATGTCTGATTCTTATTCAGAACACCAGAACTCGATTTCGGCAATCGAAGCCACTTCAAGGTTCTTGCTTCCTCTCAACACATCAGCACTCAACTTAGCAAGAACATTGAGCTCGGCGCTGAATGGATCCGAGCTATCATTTGTTACTATTGAGAAAAAGGTGGTACATTGTCAAGGTTTAATTCTGTTTTTGTTTCTGTTTTATCAGTAACGTTAATGTGATTTGTGAATGCATTTTGTTGTATGTCAGATTGCACCATCGTTGTTCATTGCGCTTTCAACAATTCCGAGTCTATCACAGATTTCTTACGTGGGATTGAATGGCTTGATGTTTTCGTATTACAATGATGAGGACGACCAAAAGCTAGCAGTATTCTGCAACACTTCCTTTTCTTCCCATTGGTATAGTATGCTGGTCAACCGTGATACAGGCGTCTTGTATGGAAAGGCAATTACTTTGAATGCCACGAATCGAATAAACGAAACACGGTTTCAAGAAGCCTTAAATCGAACCGAAGGGTATTTTTCCCTTGGCAAAGGATGGAATGATGATCAAGATAGCCTATTTCTTAGCTCTGTTACTATGGATGGAAGTGGTGTTATATCTGTTGGATTCCCTGTTCAAGTGGTTATTGATCATTTTGCAGCACTAAATTTTATTGGAGGGTACTTCCATTTGGCTACCGTCGACGGGGACGTGATCGTGCAATCCGAGCTTCCAAACGCTGAGATTATAGTAAATAACAACACAGTTTTAATTCGAGCATCGGAACTTGACGGTAGCACGATACGGAGTATCAGTAACTGTTCGTGTGAACCTGTTGATGGGAACAGAGTATCCTTTCATGGGAAAATCATGGGAGAGAAGTACACATTTTATTGCTCCACAGTTGAGATTGCTGGAGTTCAAGCAGTAAGTCTTTTGGCATCAAATGAAAAGACCCTTTTGTCTGAATTTCAATGCTGATTAATCTAATCAATGGTTACAACTTGATTTTCAGGTGTATGTGTTAGCGTATCACAAGGGCGGATTGGTCACCATCATTGAAGAGAACACCAAGCTATCCTCATTGCTTCTTATACTGATGTTTATATCCATATTGGCTGCGTTCATTATCTTCATTTTCTTTTCCATTAGAGCAGCAAAAAGAGAAATGTACTTGTGCGCGGCTTTCGTAAAACAAATGAATGCAACTCAACAAGCGGAGCGCAAGAGCATGTTTAAGACTCGAACTTACTTGAGGGCGAACCACGACATTCGGTCTTCCTTGGCTGCAATCTCAACTTTGCTCGATCTTTGTCATGCTGATGCTCATCCTCACCCCGAGTTAGCTGCAAATTTGGTTCAGATAAAGAGTTGCAACAAGGACCTCCTAGGTGAGTTTGATATAAGATTCTTGCATTTATGCAATATTAAATTGCTACTATTCATTATATTCATTAATGCTTACTTTGATAAAATCATTCAGATATATTAAATTCAGTATTGAATATCGGTAAAATTGAGGCCGGGAAGATGGATCTCGAAGAAGAAGAATTCAACTTGGCTCAACTCCTCGAGAACGTTGTCGATATCGAATATCCTTCAGGTATCAAAAAGGGCGTTGATGTTGTGCTTGATCCATGTGATGGTTCCATTGGTAAACTATCTCTGGTGAGAGGTGATAGAGTTAAGCTTAAACAAATTTTGTTCAACTTACTTCGCAATGCTATTAAGTTTACTTCAGATGGTCACGTCTCGATTCGTGCCGTCGTCAAAAAACGAAGTTTTGAAAAAAAAATCATTGCTTCTAATGGTAATTTAGTATCGAAGTGTCTATCCCTATTCTTTTGCAAGAAAGAAGACTTTGAGGATATAGATGCACTTCATAGAGCTGAACAAAATCTCAACAAAATGGAGTTTGAGTTCGAGGTTGATGATACCGGTAAGGGAATTCCTAAAGACAAGCAAGCATCTATTTATGAAGAATTTATTCAGGTTAAGGATACAACTGTCGGTGAAGGTCGCCTCGAAGAAGAAGGATGTGGTCTCGGACTTGGTATTGTTCAATCCATTGTAAGTGCTTGAAACCTCTTAAATTATAAGATACATTCATATTGTACTTTAATGATTAAATGTTGTTATTTGTAGGTGCGGCTGATGGATGGAGAAATAGGGATTGTTGATAAAGAGCCTGGTGAGAGAGGCACTTGTTTCAGGTTCACTGTTATGCTTACGGTTTGTCAGCCCGAGCCGATGCTCGAACCATTAGAAGACTCTGTGAATGGAGGTGAACCACGTTGTTCCATTTCTAGGAGCCCTGCAGCTAGTTCTCATGTCATACTCTACATAACTGGGGAAGAAAGGAAGAGAGTTTTGAAGAAATATATGGAGAGCTTAAACATAAAAGTGACATTAGTAAGGCAAGGGAAATGTGTTCATCGGCTGCTCGAAAAGATAAAGTGCAAGCTGGATTATTCTTACAGCAATTCTTCGAGAAGGCCCGAGTCAAGTTCAGCTAACTTCCCACCAAAATCTGCATCAAGCAGTTCTACTGCAGGAACAAATGATACATCTGCTGGGATCAAAGGAGGAAGTGATAGTAGCTGGGGACAATACACAAAGAACAACTCTAGAAACTGCTCAACTTTCATACTAGTAGTAATTGAATCCAGTCTTGGCAATTTATCTGAACTGTGCTGTGCTGTAGCTAATTTCCGGGCATGTATTCCGGATAACTTATGTAAGTTTGTCTTGTTAGATAATCCGGTTACACGTCCGAGAGGTGGAAAAGAAGAGGATAAGTTAGTTTGTCATTTTCATGAACGAATAAGTGAACCATTCCATGGATCACGTTTAATTAAAGTGCTACATCTACTTCCAGAACGTGAAGAATTCCAACAGAATTGCTTGGGGACCAATCGACATAGGACTTCTTCATCTCATCCTCCGTCACTTGAGCAGGTGGCAATAAATGATAATATGGAGATGAGAATAAAAAAGTCTTTGAATGAGAAGACAATTCTCAAGCAGGTGGTGATAAACGAAAATACAGAGACGATGATAATTAAAAAGCCGAATGAGAAGACAATTCTCGAGCAGGTAGTGATAAACGAAAATACAGAGAAACCTTTGAATGAGAAGACAATTCTTTTAGTTGAAGACTCTCCGCTGAATCGAAGGATAACAAGTGAAAGGCTTAAGAAACTTGGAGCAGAAGTTGAAGTGTGTACAAATGGGGAAGAGGCAGTCAATAAAGTTTGCAAGATGTTGAAAGAAAACAACAAACAGAAAGCTCAACCTTATGATTTTATCCTCATGGATTGCCAGGTATTGTAGTGCTATTCACCTCAATTAAAAACTAGCATACATATAGTTAAATTTGATAAATATATATATTTTTTTATAGATGCCGGTGATGGATGGATATGAAGCAACAAGTCTAATAAGAAGGGAAGAGAAATCGTATGGTGTTAGTATACCGGTGATTGCATTAACCGCTGATCCTTTATCTGAGGAAGCAATTACCGGTGCCGGAATGAATTCTTATTTGATTAAGCCATTGAATCTTGATAAATTACTTGAAATTATTCCAACCTTATCTGAATAATTTATTTGTAAGTCATAGATGTATGTCACAGAAGTGAAAGTTCATAATCTCTATAGTTAAACTTTTGTTAATGAATATGTTAATAAATTGAATTAATGCTTTGGTATTTTGAATGCTAACAAATTGTATATAACCATATAGACAATAAAATAGGGGAGGAAAGATGTTCAAATGCTACTTACAACCTAAATCATGCTAGAGAGAGACACAATGGAAAGAGTCAAGGGCCTTTTAGAGGCCTCTACTTACCTTGTCCAATAATAGCTAATAGAACACGAATTAAGCATAGAGAATATGTCTTGTTCTATTTATTTAAGCTACATTGTCATCATAGGAAAAATATTGAATCTTTCATATGTTTAATATCTGTGTCATTTTGTAATCACAATACATGCAACTTAAAAAGAAGGATCAAACTTAAGAAAAAAAATCATATATTAATACTAGACTTGATTATATATGGATCGCACCACTCGTTTAAGTTCGAAGGTCCGTTCAAAAAGTAAAATGATTTAAGAAAAGATACAAGTTTGTAAAATGAGCTTGGATAAAAAATAATACTCATTTTCCAAACGAGTCAGGCTTTGGGTAGGATTTTTGGCCCTGGCTCGATCTGAATCAACCTAAACTTTCTTTTTTATTGTTTTGTTGTCATTTCGTTATTATATTACTACTATTTTGTTGTTATTATTTAGATATTTGTATAACTCTTATTTTATTGTTAATTTTACTACTATTTGTTTGCTAAGTTACAACTATCTTATTTTAATTGTATTTGATGTATTATATTTTTAAATTTATTTTTATATAAAAAATGATAAAATGGACGGGCCAGATTGAGCTCGTGTTTAATATTGTTAATCTGAACCAGACTTAAGTAGAATTTTAAGTTTATTTTTCGAATCGGATCAAACCCGAATTTTAAAAACAATTAAAATTTTACATCGATACTTCTAGGCCCATAATCAAATTTAACTAATACCATTAATAAAAACATTAAATCAAATAAAATCAAATTTTTGTTATACAAATAGGCTAAGCAATAAACCATTACGCATCTAAGTTCCAAATTTAGAGAAACAAATAGCAACAATCCAAGCTTTCTAATTTTATTTTTTTTATTTTATTAATTTTCTTTTCTAAACAATCAAATAGAAGCACTACTTTGTGGCATCAAAAGGAACACTAATTTAAACAATATATCATAACTAAATGTAAGAAAAATCTTCAAGCAAAATGATTCAAATAGTAACTTATTAATTTGTAACGAGTCGTTTTCTTGATGGTATTGTTGGTTTTATGTTTTGATATATGCTTTGCTGAACCAAAAAACTTTACGATGGATAGTGGTTTTGGTTATATCGATTATTTTTGACACAATATTTAAAATTATTTATAACTATTTCTTAACTCATAAATAGAAGAATAATGCGCTTCAACACACTCGAACCACGTCCCTTTATATTGACAATAATACCCAAACTAATCGAATTAAGACTCACTCAACTAAGAGGAAATATATAAATTAAAAGAATTCAAAGTCGAAAATGTTATTAAAAAAATAATTCATTAATATAGAAAGAAATGTAAATAGGGTGTTGAACAGGTCACTTTTTTTTTCTCAGCCAAAATAAAGTAGTATTAAAAAAAAAAAAAAAACTAACCAAAAAGTTAGTAAAACATTTAAAAAAAAAAGAAAACGTCTAATTTATCTTTAATTTAAAAGTATTAGGATTTTTTTATTTATGTCTCCAATTTTTATATTTAATAATATTGGGGAGGATTAATTTAAAAGAAAATTAATTTTTGTTGGACATTAAAATCAGTGACTTTAACTTAGTACCTACAGATTTATATATATAAATACAAGTTAATATAATATATGATATATATATTATTATATATTCAAGTTAATATATATTATGTTATATTTACAAGTTAATATATTAAATATATAGATATATAATGAATATTTTTCATATATCTTCAATATTTATTTATTTTTGAATAGCAAATATATATTTATATATAAATGTATAATACACTTTTTATGTATATTAAATAAATATACATACAAAAATTAACATATAGAAAAACTCCTTGTGTTGGCCTGATGGTTAGGATATTCATTATTCCAGGTATTGATGTAGAGCTTTGCCTTTTCACAAAAAAAATAAAGTTAACATATTGAGTAAATCAATCGGGCTTCTATTATAAAAAAAAAAAGAAGTCGATTGGGTTTCTTATTTTTAAGTAGCGTTTGGTACGATGATGGAAAGTAGCCACTTTCCTGGAAATTTAATCAATTTGAAAAATGATTTCAACATTTGATATGTTTTTTTATTTACTTTCATTGTAATCTAACTAGAGGTGTGCATGGGTCGGGTCGGGCCAGGTTCGGGTCGGGGTCAACTAAAAATTTAGGCCCATTCATCGGGCACGGGCTAGGCCGGGCCAAAAAAAGGGCCTAAAATTTTGCCTAAGCCCGGCCCATATAAAAATGCTAAAACCCGGGCCCGGCCCGGCCCTCCCATATTAATTTTTTATATTATTTTATATAATTTTTAAATATATATAATACATCAAAAATACTAAAAAATCAAAATAAATATTTTCCAACAAATTGAAAATAAATTTAAAAAAATATGTAGACTTAAATAACATTAAGATAGATGCAACTTAACAAGCAAATACCTCTAAAATAATAATAAAATTAACAAATGCCTTTAAAATAATAACAAAATTAACAATAAAATAAGTTTTATATAATATCCAAATAATAACAACAAAATAGTAGCAACATAATAGTAATATAGTAGCAAAATAGGGAGAAAACAACAAGAAAATAACATTTAAAAACAAAAAAAAGTAGCAGATTTTTTGTCATTTAGTGAATTCGGGCCAGGCCGGGCCCGGGCCAAAAATACCTTACCCGAGGCCCGGCCCATTTTTAAACCGGCCTTATTTTTTGTCCAAGCCCATTTTTCGGTTCTATATTTTTGCCCAAACCCTCCCACATTTCGGGTGGGCCTTCGAGCCGGGCCAGGCCACCCGACCCATGCACACCTCTAAATCTAACTTCCCATTGGGAATTACTTTCCTATGAATATGGTAATTCCTATAGTAAAATGTGAGAAAGTTACTTTCTCATGTAGATTGAAAAGTTAAAAAATAATAAGATAAAATTAACTTATTTTATGTTGATTTAGGGTATTAATATACGTAAAAAGAAGAAGAAGAAGAAGAAGAAGCTATTTCCCTCTCCCTGTGTCTTACTACTTGCTTTTTGTATTATTTCAATGGATTCTTTGTAAGTATTGTATATAATTAATTTTTTTAATTTATTCAAAAGCAAATTTTATATATACATGATTTTATATGCGCATTATTATATTTACAAAATATAAATAGGACAAATTTAAAACAATTTTACTTTCAATTAACGTTATAAATCATATATTTTAGATACCAATTAATTTTTTTTCTAAATATTTAATCCAAATATTTGTTAAGAATAAAATTTATAATAAAAATTAGGGAAAAATCTCAAAATTATACATGAACTTTAATTTAATGTGCAATTGCAATTATACACATGAAATGAATTCAAATAGGATTTCAAAAAATATAGAACTATAAAAAGGGTCAAGAGCCTTATTTTTTTTTTATAAAAACTTTTATAGTGAAATAAAGGGAGCCTAAGTTCATTTTTCCTTATTTTGTGTGGTATACTTTGGATGCAAATACTTAATTTCATTGAATTTAAAATTAATAATAGAGGAGTCCTAGTAAATTTAATTTAATTTCAAATAATAGAGGTTCAAAAATTTGTGGATATTATAGTTAAAAGGTCGTGCCTATGTTAAGCATTTCATATGTATTCGTAGGGGTAAAGTCAGAAAATATTTTTTGGGTGTTGAAATTAAATTGTAATTTTAGAGGGGGTCGAGCCCTCTAGATATGCCACTGCATACTTGGAGAATTTTTTTTGGTGAATTACAATAACAGGGCAAAGCCCGAAAAACAAACGCAACTAGTGCAACTCAAATCTAGGCCACACCTGGGGTAATGAACACCCCTGACCATCAGGCCATTACATGAGGTTCATTTGGAGATTTTTTTTCAAAAATGTGTTCTGTTCCTTTTTCATATTGTTAAGATTTTGTTTTTAATTGAACAAAGCTAGTGAGTTATTCTGAATATAACTGCAAATAGAGAAGTGGAATATTTGATACCAGTCGCAATTCAGTGCATAATGTAAGCTAGTAGTAACAAACCAGCTACTATGTTTGTCATTTTGGAAAGTCTCAATCCTAAGGTATCCTCCATGGAATGCAGCACTTCCATAGCTTGGTGAAGGAGAGGTTTTACGTTTTTAAATATTATATCCATAAAGTTTTAGGGAACAACATTAAGGAAAGAATCATATTGGCCCTTATTGCCTCTCTGAGTCATTGGAATGGCTTTCTCTTTCAGGTTTCTTTCTCTTGTGATGATCACTAGGCAACCTGATATCAAAGAGAGACGCATGAGCAGTGGCAGAGCTAGAAAATTCTTTTTTGGGGGGCGAAATTAAATTGTATATTTTTACGATAGTAAAAATACAATTTCATCATTTTAATAATCTATATTTTTATAATTTTTAAAAGGTTAAATCAAATTTTTATCATTTTTGGAGGGGCCAAAGTGTAATTTTATCATTACTAATTTAAAATTTTATAAATTATAAAGGGCCTAAATTAAAAATCTACCATTTTAGAGGGGCCATGGCCCCTGGGTCTCTTAGTGGCTCCACCATTGTGTATGAGACTTGACAATATTGTAAAAGATTGACTAAAATAGCATGATAAGGGCAATACTTTGATAATAGTATGGCTCAGTTCTTATTGTTACCTTAGTGTTCCTAGATGGTTTTGATATCTATTGTCCTTGCTGAATTTTAAAGTATAGTTAGATGCCTTTGAAAGGAGTGTATGTAACACCCCCAACCCTAAACCGTCGTCGGAACAGGGTTAAAGACTGTTACTAGATATTACGGACAATTTACGATTAATTTACAAATAATTAGCTTACATACTATAATTAATTCAATAAGTCCCTTTAATGGTCCTTTGAGGCCCAAAATACGTGTTAGAAGTGAATCGGGACTCGTTCGAGTGCTCCGGAAATTTTTATAATTTTTTTGTAGACTCAATATAACCCATTTATAATCATCTAACCAACCCTGCAATTTCAAACTGCAACCAATCCAAAACCAATACCACAATCCATACAATTCCAAATTCAAACACACCTAAATCAAGCCTAAAACATCAACTTAATAATTTACTAAATAAATATTCACATATAACATTTAAATTGAATTAATAAACTTCATTCATTTGATTTAAAACTTGTTACTAATTGAACCAATTATGTCATGATAATTTCATTAAACCAAGTATCCAAACCATTATTTTACATCATTTACAACCAAACTACCTTGACTCATACTTGGTAACCTAAGTACATGCCACATTTACCAAAAGAGAGATACATCACTGATATGCGTGATATGAAGTAATAAAATTTATAATAATGATCGTACCCAAAAACTAACTAATATCACGATTTTAAGGCAAGCGCACCTATCGAACAGTAGTATAGTTGAGCGACAAGATCGAGTTATCGTACCTAAGGGAACCAAAAGTACTAGTACTAACTTCCTTTCTATTATCTAGCCTAAAAATTAAAGAGGTTTTTATGAAACTAATTCTAAGACTAAACTAAGAATGCACAAAAAGTAAATTGGGGAAAAACTCTTGGGAAAGGCTGATTGATTTGGCAATCCTCAAGGGAGAATCCACCTAGACTTCACTTGTTATCAACTCTTGAACTAGACGATTTATTCACTTGACTTGATCCGCAGAAATCCCTAATTTATGTCAATACCTCCTTCGAGGATAAGAACAACTAATCCTAGGTTGATTAACTGAAATTTCTTTTTAGTTAAAACCCCTAGTCTCACATTAACTCGATCTATGGATTCCCTTATTAGGTTTGACCCTAATCCGGCAGATTTATGTCGCCCTATGTCTAGGGTTGCATGCAACTCCGCTTAATTATGTTGAATCTACTCCTATGCAGGGACTTTTTCTCCTCTACACAAGCACATTCGACTTAAATCAATATCCCAGAAATATCAATTTAAGAGTTAAAAACACAATTAAGAACAAATCAAATATCTATCATATAATTCAAGAGAAAATAATAACAAGATCTGTCTTAGGTTTCATCCCCCTCAAGTATTTGGGGGATTTAGTTCATAATAAATAAAGAAAACATCTCAGAAGAAATAAAATAAAAAAACATGAAAACCCCTGTAGGAATTTGAAGGGAGATCTTCAGTCTTGAGGAAGAATTCGGCTTCTGGGGTGAATCAATCGGCTTCCCTTTGAGTAATTCCCTACCTTTAACTCCCCGTCTTGGCGGGAAAATAATGTGTGCTTTGAAGTTGCCTCCTAGGGTCCTTATATAGAGTTTAGAATGGCTTTCTTAGCCCCTAAGCAACCTTTTTCAAGTGAAATTGAACTTCCTCACGACAGGGACACGCCTGTGTGCCACGCCTGTGTGCCACGACAAGAGGCCGTGTGCAAGACTGTTGATGGTGGCACGGCCGTATGATCCGGCTGTGCTTGTCGGGGCTAGGCCGTGTTGAACCTTATGTGGCACGGCCGTGTGCCACGGCCATGTGATGAATCCTTGGGCCGTGTTATTTTTACACTTTGGCCCATTTTCTCCGTTTTCGGCCCGTTTTTCATTCTTTTCTCTTCCCTGTGCTCTCCTAAGTATAAAACATGAAATAGAAGGATTAAGAGCACCAATTTCCACAAATTCAAGGATAATTCATCCAGAAATTAAGCTAAGCATGGGGTAAAAATATGTATAATTTATCGTTTATCAAATACCCTCACACTTAAGCCTTTGCTTGTCCTCAAGCAAAATCTCAACTCACAATTAAGAACCATTCTTCTCAACTCACAATTTTTATCAATAATGTTTCGAACTAATCCACAAGTAATCATACAATGAAAATTCAATCAGAAGAACATTCAAGATTCAACCACTCTAAGTTGAGAATTTTATCATTGAAACATAGGTTCTCTCCCTTCTCCTAAGTAATTATCTCTCAATCAAAATCAACAAGAATTGACATCCTCACTAAAGATTCACTCTATCCACTCAAAGTGTTTAGGGTTCAAGAATTAAGCACTCTCTAGTCAACCTGAAAAGTTATTACCATAGGCTTGCAAGAAAATCAAATCTCCACCACTATAGATTGATATGACACATCGATCAAAAGGTCTTTCAATGGTTGTAATGGGGTTTTGGTTAAGGGTGTTGTCACAGGATGAAAAAGAAAGGGTTAAAATCGAGATTGAACTAAAAAATTATCTAGCTAAAAAAAATCTCTACCACTGGAACATATTCCTAGAGCTAAGCCTTATGATGACATCGTTCTGGATTTGGAAGCTTGTAGAAATATGCAAAAATTATTAAACTATTACAGATTACAACTGAATTAACTGTATATACATTTTTTGTGTTTTTTTTTTTGTTTTTTTAGAACAAATCAACTACAATATTTTGAATGTTTATAAACTGAACAAGAGAACCAAGCTAGATAATAATTTCAACTCAAATCTCGACAAAAATAGGGATCAAAATAATTGAATGGAATTCAACAAAAAAAAAACAGGTTATAGATTAATATTAGTGGTAAGTCAAAGAATGGGTTGTTAGGCTCAATGGGGTTCACTATGGGTCAATTTATGGAGGTAGGCTTTTATGGAGTAAGTGGGTTAAATCCTATGTGCCTTTATCATCTCAGTGTATCAAATCAATGATGTGGTCTCGACATGTATAATCGAAGCAAGTTCTAGAATAACAGATCAGTATTGACTCACTCAAAGCAACAATAAAAGTGAGCACGGAAGGATGTATGCTCAAAAGGCTCAAAAATCTCACTAGAATTATGGCTTTTGATGTCAATCCTTCGAATTTCAAATCTCAAGATAATACTTAAAATTAGGGAAAATAACCTAGAAAAAATTTAAATTCTCAAAAATTTCAACTTATCATGCTTGATTCCCTAATGTCTTAAAGTTTGAATAATCAAAGCATAAATACATATGTCTTAATTCTCAACATATCAATAAAAATCATAAATCAATCAGGATTCATTCCTAATAGGAGATTGAGATTAATACAGAGAATTCGAAATTTGAGAGCAATTTTCAGGGATTCCAAAGATAATATAAAGAATGATAGTGAGTTTCCCCCCACACTTAAGATGTACATTGCCCTTAATGTACAAATATAACATTAATAGCAAAAGAAACACAAGATCATAAGTTGGGGAGAGAAGTAAAACTCCCTGAATATTGGATGGAACCCTTGAATTGTGAAAGTTGTCTTGGAGGAAGGAATACTTGAAGTTCATGGTTTTGAAACTGCGATAGCACTTAAGGGATTTTAGGTATTTCAGGATTAGAACAATTACTCGTTAGGAAATAACCGATATAAAATAACATAAACTAGTTCTGAGAATACTAAAATTCAAATAATGAAAAAGATAAAATAAAATAAAATGGAAAAACAAAAATCCTAGGGATTTTGGCGCGCCTGGCTCGAGACACACGCCCGTGTTGCGAGGGCGTGTTGAGGCACACGGCCATGTCGCACGGCTGTGTCCTTCAATGTTCGCTTCTCACACAGTCGTGTGATAGGTCACACGCCCGTATTGGTTTTGGTATTGTCTACCACGGTCTTTATTTTAATTTACTTAATAATAATATAATATAAATCAATTAATAATAATATAATATGATATTTTAACACGTAAAATCTTAGATTTTTTAAAAGTTTATGCCGCTTCATTTCTATTAATAGGTATAATTGCCTATTTGGTCCTTATTATTTCTTATTAATTTATAATTCAACTTTTACCCTTTATTTAATTTAGTCCTTTTTACTAATTACTCCTACTAAAACCTAATTAAACATACCACTAGTCTTGTAAATATTTCTAATAAATATTTATGAACCCGTGTCGCTAAGACGAAGGCCCGATAATGTACTTTTCTAATGCCCGTGAATTTTGGGTCATTACAGTGTAGAAATTGGTTCAAAAACAATGACACAAAATACCCCAAATACAGGGTTTTGTCTAAATCTCCTTTTCCAAGTTCGCAAGCACCAAGTCACATTTGGACTGTAGCTGTAACACCCTTACCCGAAATCGTTATCAGAATCGAGTAGAAGGCATTACCAAACTTACCAGACTACAAACTCAAATTTTTAGCCAAATTATTACAAATTTATCCTATTGAGAGTTTTCTAAATCAATACGGACATCTCGGATGATTAGGATTCAAGTCCTATCACATCGGAAACCCGAAAAATTTTTCTCTTTCGAAACAACATCACACGCCCGTGTAACATACAGCACGGCCGTGTGATAAGGCCGTGTGGGCTTCACACGCCCATATTCGGAGACCGTGGTCGAATCTGTCAAATTTGCCACGGTCACCCTACACGGTCGTTTGGGGGCCGTGTATTCCACATGGTTAAGACACACGACCGTGTCTCTAGCCCGTGTGGTACTCAAAATTCAATTTAAAGTGCAGGGGAGGCACGGTCTAGGGACACACCCGTGGGGTCAGACCGTGTGCCACCCACGGCCTAGGCACACCCGTGTGTCCTTTGTGCAGGCTGTGTTAGGCTATATGCCAAGCCTTGGCCTCCCTGTAACATAATTTACAAAACAAATCTTACACAAAGACTAGCCACCTATACATGCCAAACTCAAAATATCAAAATCATGCATACATACACCAATATAGCTTGATAGTGTGAGATGAGCTTCCTTCGATCACCAATCCCAATACGCTCTATGCTCGTAAATCTAAAAGAAAGGGAAAAAGGAAAGGGAATAAGCTACAAATAGCTTAGTAAGCCATAGGTAAATCAATAGCAAAACATACATAATTAGTTAAGACATCATATTTCCACATAGCAAAAACGCAACATTCATATACTTACTTATACACATCCTTACCAAGTGTCCAAATATAGGCATTTACACATATATCATGTTCGGTTCATTTTCAATTGCTTAACCTGCACAAATACTTCACATAACTAAATTTAATTCCCGTTGAACATTCGGAACAGAAACGGATATACAGAGGTTAGCACTAAAGTGCCTTACAGAAATATGGCCGAAGCCAGTTCAGAAATATGGCAAAAGCCATCAGAATATGTAGCCGAAGCCACCAGAATGTGTAGCCAAAGCTACCTCAGATCACAGATATATAGACGTAATCTACGGGTCTGCTCACATAAGCTGACAGGTGACTGCAACAAATGCTAGTGCACCCAGCACCCGGGATACGGAATCAGACAGAATCAGAACCCTCATGTGACATGTCACCGATATCCGGAGTTATTCTTACAGTTTAACGGGACTTACCAGAATTTCACAATATACAAATTTCATAATTCCAAATTTCATATCCATAACTTTTCATTCAAAATTCATCAAATAAACAACAATGAATGCATATGCCGTAATTTACTTATGACTTACCTCGTTAACAAAACGACTAAATCTCGAATTAGTCGACTACTTTTTTTTTCCGCGATCTCGATCACTTTCTCTTCTTTCTTGATCTAAATAAACAAATTTAACAAATTTTATCAATTTCATACTCAAATTCGATCACAATTCAGAATTTTGGCAAAAATGACCATTTTGCCCCTAGTTGTAACATCCCGAAATAGGGCCTAATCGAAATAGTGGTTTCGTAACCACAAATTCGAGATAGAAATAATTATTTTATAATTATTCTAAGGTTTATATTATGATTGCATGATAGTGTGAAGATTTCATGAAGAAATTCCATACGTAAAGTGCTTAACTTGGAATTAGGGACTAAATCGAATAAATTGCAAAACTTGCATTCTAGAAGTTTTTATTATGAAATTGTTTTGGAATAATAATTAGGAGGGTTTAAATAGCAATTTGACCCATTTCTATGTTCATGGACAAAATAGGACATGGATGGAATTTTTGAAAGTTTAATAAGGAAGGGCATTTTGGTCATTTGGTTATTAAATGAAATAAAAAAAAGGGAAAATAACACAAAATTCATCATCTTCTTCATACGTTGCTGCTGAATTTTTCTCTCCACCATAGCTAAGGGTTCTTCAACTTTCAAGCTTCATAGTAAGTGCATCCAAGCCCCGTTTTTAATGATTTTTATATTTTTGAAATCCCGGTAGCTCGACAAAGCTTATGCTAGCAATAATTTAAGTTAGGAATCAAATTGGGAAAAATACCCATAGGTGAAATTTGTGTATTTTGATGTTTTATGATAGAATATGAGGTTTTAAATTATGTTAGACAACTTGAGCTACTCGGTTTTAGGTAAAAACGAGTAAAAGGGCTTAATTGGTAAAAATACCTATTGTACATAAGTGTATGTTATAGTAGGAATTTGAAGATGATATTGGTAAATAAATGATCAGCATGTCTTAAAATACAAGAATTTGTGATAAGTTTTGATTTCCGAGCCTTGGGGCAAAAGTGTAAATATGCAAAAGTTTAGGGGCAAAAATGTAATTTTGCCAAAATTTGAAAAAGGGCTGTTTTGATAAATGTGAGTATTAAATAAGCTAAATTTGCTATTATAGATCAAGAAGAACGGAATTCAAGGGTAGATCGGGGAAAAGAAAAAGTAAAGGACTAAATTGTAAAATTTAGTCACAAATTGTATCGAGGTAAGTTTACGGTAAATAAATGCAATATTTCATTGTTTTACATTGATATTCTCAATTTCCAGCATTTATATATTTATTTTATGGAAATATTCAAAGTCGAATTTAAAGAGAAGTGACAGAGAAGAAGCATTAGAAAGCCCCGTTTGAGCCTTAGGAATGCTAGGATATTTGGGTTAACAGACAGACAGTAATGAGCCATGTAAGTCCATATTAAACATATGGCTTTGGAGACAGGACAGTATAGCGCCATGTAAGCCCATATCGTGTATATGGCCTTGGAGACAAGACAGTAATGAGCCATGTAAGTCCATATAGTATATATGGCTTTGGAGACAGGAACATTTCATGTAAGACCATGTCAAGGACATGGCATTGGCAGTATACTATCAGACAGGAATAACCCGAATATCCTTAGTATTCCGAGTGGTTCAACAGGTCATTGTGCAAGTTAAATTCAGTGAACTACCAGCAAAAGGGAAGTTAGATTATGTTTATGAATAACGAAAGGTCAGGTAAGAAAGAAGGTAGTAAGTGAGAAGTAAAGAAAGTTTATGATGCTAGATGATATTATGTATAATTGCTCAATAGGTTAAATGTTGCAATTTATTTGCTTGTAAGCTTACTAAGCCTAGTGCTTACCCCTTTATTTTCTTTCTTATTATAGTTCTTATCAAGCTTACTCGGGGATCGAAGGAAACGTCGGAGTTCAGATCACACTATCAAAGGAATCATTTTGGTATAACTAGACGTTTCATTTTGTGTATGGCATGTATAGGGACTTAGTCTTTTATGGAATGATATGTTCAATATATGGTGTGTAAATGCTTGGAAGTGAATAGCTAATGAAATGGCTAACCATGTATGTGTTTAATGGTATGAATGCTTGAATAATAATTACTACATGGGAACTATGAAACATGAGGAAGTAGTTTGAAAACAGATGCAAACAGCAGCAGTGACGTGAATTTGAAAAATCACTAAAAATAGTAGGAATGGAATTAAAAGGTGAATAAGGTATGAAATTAAAGCTGTTTAACAGGTAAGATAAGTTTAGTAACACCTCATGTTCGACTCCGGCGACGGTATCGGGCGTGGGGCGTTACATTTATTGGTATCAGAGCCAGGTTTAGTCGGTTCTCGAAATAGTTAGCACGAGTAAGAGTCTAGCTATACATGCCATACTTATATTTTGATAGTGTGACGACTCCTGACGATTTTTAAATATTTTGTTTTATAGTAATGGATCCCGAACGAGCTGGTGATGATGACATGGAAAGTAATGCACCTGCTCCTACAGAAGGGGCAGTGCCATCTGAAAATAGGCCAGTAACAATTGATCAGGGAGGAGTGACTCGAGAAGTTCTCTTCCAAGCTTTGAATGATTGGTTTGCCGAGTTCGTTCGTACGAATCCGGCAGTTAGACCTCCACCCCTTCATGATTCTCAGGCTGCCCATGTAGCTCAAGCTCCCCCAGTCACAGGTACAGTAATAAGAGAAAAGCCACCAGTCGATAAAATCAGGAAATATGGGGCAGAAGAGTTTCGAGCAACAAAAGACGATGATGCAGAAAGAGCAGAGTTTTGGTTAGAAAATACCATCAGAGTCTTTGACGAATTATCCTGTACACCTGAGGAATGTATAAAATGTGTAGTATCACTTCTCAGAGATTCGGCCTATCACTGGTGGAAGACACTAGTATCAGTTGTACCGAAAGAGAGGGTCACTTGGGATTTCTTTCAGGAGGAATTCCGTAAAAAGTACATCAGCCAGAGGTTTATTGATCAGAAGAGAAAAGAGTTCTTAGAGCTGAAACAAGGTAATATGACGGTGACCGATTACGAGCGTGAATTTGTTAGACTCAGTAAATATGCTCGAGAATGTGTGTCTACGGAGGCTATTATGTGTAAAAGGTTTGAGGATGGGTTAAATGATGATATCCGACTGTCAGTGGGTGTTCTGGAAATAAAAGAGTTCGTCGTTCTAGTTGACCGAGCCTGTAAAGCAGAGGAGTTGTTAAAAAGAAAAAGTAAAACTGAAACAGAAACGCGAGACACGAAGAAAAGACAGATGAGTAGATCATTTCAGGCTACATCCAAGAGGCCGAAAGAGTTTTCTACCAGATCTAGCTTTTCGGCAGGGCAATCCAGTCAGAATAGGGGTAGCAGATTTAAAGATCCGAAAGCTCAGACCACTTCGACCGCAAGTGTGGGTAATGTTAGATCGGGTAGATCAGGGTGTCCACGGTGTGGTAGACTACATTATGGTCCTTGTCGAGCAGGCGAAAATGTTTGTTATAAATGTGGTGCTCTCGATCATTTTGTACGAGATTGTCCAGAGGTGACTCAACGAGAAGTAACACAGAGTGCTAGATCTGGAAATGCTCCTACCAGAGGCAGATCACCGAGACAACCGGGAGTAGGAGCAAGTAACAGAGGCACCTCTAGAGATCCGACAGTGAGACCAGATGCTAGAGCTCCTGCAAGGACTTATGCTATTCGTGCTCGCGAAGAGGCATCCTCCCCCGATGTGATTACGGGTACATTTTCTTTACATGACATTAATGTCGTTGCTTTAATTGATCCGGGTTCGACCCATTCCTATGTTTGTGTGAAACTGATGTCTAAAATGAGTATGCCTATAGAATCCACAGAATTTGTGATAAAAGTATCGAATCCACTAGGCAAGTGTGTATTAATAGATAAAGTATGTAGAAATTGCCCCTTAATGATTAGAGGTCACTGTTTTCCGGCCGATCTCATGTTATTGCCGTTTGATGAGTTTGATGTTATTCTGGGTATGGATTGGTTGACGGCACATGATGTGATAGTGAATTGTGGAAGGAAATTCATTGAGATGAAATGTGAAAATGGTGAGATTCTTCGAGTAAATTCAGATGAGTCAGATGGTTCATTTGCTATGATTTCAGTTATGACAGCTCAGAAATATTTGAGAAAGGGGTATGAGGCTTATCTTGCTTTTGTATTGAATACTAAAGATTCAGAATTGAAAGTTGAATCAGTGCCTGTAGTGTGCGAGTATCCAGATGTATTTCCGGAAGAATTACCAGGTTTGCCTCCTGTTAGAGAAGTTGAGTTTGGTATTGAGCTGATTCCAGGTACCACACCTATTTCCATTACTCCTTATAGAATGGCTCCGTCAGAATTGAAAGAATTGAAAGCTCAGTTGCAGGAATTAACTGATAAAGGTTTTGTAAGACCCAGTAGTTCGCCATGGGGTGCACCAGTGTTGTTTGTGAAAAAGAAAGATGGTTCGATGAGATTGTGTATAGATTATCGGCAACTCAACAAGGTAACTATCAAGAACAAATATCCGTTGCCTAGAATTGATGATTTGTTTGATCAGTTGAAGGGAGCCACTGTATTTTCCAAGATCGATCTGAGATCTGGATATTATCAGATGCGAGTTAAGGAGTCAGATGTTCCGAAAACTGCATTCCGAACTAGGTATGGTCATTATGAGTTTCTTGTGATGCCCTTTGGCTTAACCAATGCCCCTGCTGTTTTTATGGACTTAATGAACCGAATATTCAGACCATATTTGGACAAGTTTGTAGTTGTGTTCATTGATGATATCTTGATTTATTCTCCTGATGAGACTGAACATGAAGAGCATTTGAGAACAGTTCTACAGGTTTTGAGAGATAATCAGTTGTATGCTAAGTTCAGTAAAAGTGAGTTTTGGCTCCGAGAAGTTGGATTCCTTGGACATATTGTGTCAGGTGAAGGTATTAGAGTTGATCCGAGTAAAATTTCAGCCATTGTCAATTGGAAGCCTCCCAGGAATGTTTCAGAAGTCAGAAGTTTTCTTGGTTTAGCTGGTTATTACAGACGGTTTGTGGAGGGATTCTCTATGATAGCTACCCCGTTAACGAGATTGTTGCGGAAGGATGTTAAGTTCGAATGGACTGAGAAGTGTCAGCAAAGTTTTGATAAAATAAAGGCATTGTTGACTGAAGCCCCCATCTTAGTACAGCCAGAACCGGGTAAAGAATTTGTGATTTACAGTGATGCATCTTTGAATGGGCTCGGTTGTGTACTTATGCAGGAAGGAAAAGTGATTGCTTATGCCTCTAGACAATTGAAACCACATGAGAAAAATTATTCGACACATGATTTAGAGCTAGCTGCGATTGTGTTTGCATTGAAGATTTGGAGACATTATTTGTATGGTGAACGGTGCCGGATATTCACCGATCATAAAAGTTTGAAATACTTGATGACTCAAAAAGATTTGAACCTGAGGCAAAGAAGATGGCTAGAGTTTATTAAAGATTATGAGCTAGTGATTGATTATCACCCAGGTAAGGCAAATGTAGTTGCTGATGCTTTAAGCAGAAAACTCTTATCTACATTGCGAGCTTTGAATACCAATTTGGCCATGTCAGATGATGGTTCTATTCTAGCTGAATTGAGAGCTAGACCGATATTTCTTAAAGAAATTTATGAAGCTCAGAAAGATGATAGTGATTTACAAGCTAAAAGAGTTCAATGTGAGTCAGGCATAGAGTCAAATTTTCGGATTGGTTCTGATGGTTGTTTGATGTTTAGAGACAGAATATGTGTACCAAAGAATGATGAGCTTATTCGAAAGATCTTACAGGAAGCACATAGCAGTTCTTTGTCTATTCATCCGGGTAGTACAAAGATGTATAATGATTTGAAGAAATTGTACTGGTGGGCAGGAATGAAAAGAGATATTTCAGAGTTTGTTTCCAGATGTTTAATTTGTCAACAGGTAAAGGCCGAACATCAGGTACCCTCGGGTTTATTGCAGCCTGTACTAGTTCCGGAATGGAAATGGGACAGAGTTACTATGGATTTTGTAACAGGGTTGCCGTTAACACCGAAAAAGAAAGATGCAGTTTGGGTTGTAATTGATAAGCTAACTAAGTCGGCTCATTTTATCCCAGTTCGTATGGATTATTCACTTGACAGGTTGGCTGAGTTGTACATTTCAGAGATAGTTAGGCTGCATGGAATACCACTATCGATCATTTCAGACAGAGATCCGAGATTTACTTCACGGTTTTGGAAAAAATTACAAGAAGCTTTGGGTACAAAGTTGAGTTTCAGTACGGCTTTTCATCCTCAGACCGACGGTCAGTCAGAGAGGGTTATTCAGATACTTGAAGATATGCTTAGATGTTGTGTGTTAGAATTTCAAGGCAGTTGGGAAAAATATTTACCATTGGTAGAGTTTGCCTATAATAATAGTTACCAGTCGAGTTTGAAGATGGCACCCTATGAAGCTTTGTATGGACGCAAATGTCGTACGCCTTTATACTGGACAGAGCTTAAAGAAAGCCAGATTTACGGAGTTGATCTAGTTAAAGAAACAGAAGAAAAAGTGAAAGTTATCAGAGATTGTTTGAAGGCAGCTTCAGATAGGCAGAAGTCATATGCAGATTTAAAAAGAAAAGAGATTGAATATCAGGTTGGCGACAAGGTATTCTTAAAAGTATCCCCGTGGAAGAAAGTTCTCAGATTTGGCAGGAAAGGCAAGTTAAGTCCTCGTTTTATTGGACCGTTTGAAGTGATTGAGAGAATTGGGCCATTAGCATACCGATTAGCTTTGCCGACTGAATTAAAGAAGATTCATAATGTGTTCCATGTGTCAATGCTACGACGTTATCGGTCAGATCCGTCGCATGTGATTTCTCCGACAGAGGTTGAGATTCAACCAGATATGACTTATGATGAAGAACCAGTAAAAATTCTAGCTCGTGAGGTAAAGCAATTAAGGAATAAAAGTATTGCTCTTGTGAAAGTCTTATGGAATAGAAATGGGGTGGATGAGGCTACATGGGAACCCGAAGATGCCATGCAAAAACAGTACCCAAACCTCTTCATAGGTAAGATTTTCGGGGACGAAAATCCCTAAAGGGGGGAGAAATGTAACATCCCGAAATAGGGCCTAATCGGAATAGTGGTTTCGTAACCACAAATCCGAGATAGAAATAATTATTTTATAATTATTCTAAGGTTTATATTATGATTGCATGATAGTGTGAAGATTTCATGAAGAAATTCCATACGTAAAGTGCTTAACTTGGAATTAGGGACTAAATCGAATAAATTGCAAAACTTGCATTCTAGAAGTTTTTATTATGAAATTGTTTTGGAATAATAATTAGGAGGGTTTAAATAGCAATTTGACCCATTTCTATGTTCATGGACAAAATAGGACATGGATGGAATTTTTGAAAGTTTAATAAGGAAGGGCATTTTGGTCATTTGGTTATTAAATGAAATAAAAAAAAGGGAAAATAACACAAAATTCATCATCTTCTTCATACGTTGCTGCTGAATTTTTCTCTCCACCATAGCTAAGGGTTCTTCAACTTTCAAGCTTCATAGTAAGTGCATCCAAGCCCCGTTTTTAATGATTTTTATATTTTTGAAATCCCGGTAGCTCGACAAAGCTTATGCTAGCAATAATTTAAGTTAGGAATCAAATTGGGAAAAATACCCATAGGTGAAATTTGTGTATTTTGATGTTTTATGATAGAATATGAGGTTTTAAATTATGTTAGACAACTTGAGCTACTCGGTTTTAGGTAAAAACGAGTAAAAGGGCTTAATTGGTAAAAATACCTATTGTACATAAGTGTATGTTATAGTAGGAATTTGAAGATGATATTGGTAAATAAATGATCAGCATGTCTTAAAATACAAGAATTTGTGATAAGTTTTGATTTCCGAGCCTTGGGGCAAAAGTGTAAATATGCAAAAGTTTAGGGGCAAAAATGTAATTTTGCCAAAATTTGAAAAAGGGCTGTTTTGATAAATGTGAGTATTAAATAAGCTAAATTTGCTATTATAGATCAAGAAGAACGGAATTCAAGGGTAGATCGGGGAAAAGAAAAAGTAAAGGACTAAATTGTAAAATTTAGTCACAAATTGTATCGAGGTAAGTTTACGGTAAATAAATGCAATATTTCATTGTTTTACATTGATATTCTCAATTTCCAGCATTTATATATTTATTTTATGGAAATATTCAAAGTCGAATTTAAAGAGAAGTGACAGAGAAGAAGCATTAGAAAGCCCCGTTTGAGCCTTAGGAATGCTAGGATATTTGGGTTAACAGACAGACAGTAATGAGCCATGTAAGTCCATATTAAACATATGGCTTTGGAGACAGGACAGTATAGCGCCATGTAAGCCCATATCGTGTATATGGCCTTGGAGACAGGACAGTAATGAGCCATGTAAGTCCATATAGTATATATGGCTTTGGAGACAGGAACATTTCATGTAAGACCATGTCAAGGACATGGCATTGGCAGTATACTATCAGACAGGAATAACCCGAATATCCTTAGTATTCCGAGTGGTTCAACAGGTCATTGTGCAAGTTAAATTCAGTGAACTACCAGCAAAAGGGAAGTTAGATTATGTTTATGAATAACGAAAGGTCAGGTAAGAAAGAAGGTAGTAAGTGAGAAGTAAAGAAAGTTTATGATGCTAGATGATATTATGTATAATTGCTCAATAGGTTAAATGTTGCAATTTATTTGCTTGTAAGCTTACTAAGCCTAGTGCTTACCCCTTTATTTTCTTTCTTATTATAGTTCTTGTCAAGCTTACTCGGGGATCGAAGGAAACGTCGGAGTTCAGAACACACTATCAAAGGAATCATTTTGGTATAACTAGACGTTTCATTTTGTGTACGGCATGTATAGGGACTTAGTCTTTTATGGAATGATATGTTCAATATATGGTGTGTAAATGCTTGGAAATGAATAGCTAATGAAATGGCTAACCATGTATGTGTTTAATGGTATGAATGCTTGAATAATAATTACTACATGGGAACTATGAAACATGAGGAAGTAGTTTGAAAACAGATGCAAACAGCAGCAGTGACGTGAATTTGAAAAATCACTAAAAATAGTAGGAATGGAATTAAAAGGTGAATAAGGTATGAAATTAAAGCTATTTAACAGGTAAGATAAGTTTAGTAACACCTCATGTTCGACTCCGGCGATGGTATCGGGCGTGGGGCGTTACACTAGTCTCGTAAACTCAATTTCATTCTATTTTCTTGCATTTTAGACTTAGCTAAATCCTTTTTCACAAAAACAATCCAAGAATCACACATTTTCATATACTTATGAGCAAATTTCCACTTTTCTCAATTTAGTCCTCTAGGGACGTTTTTATCGAAAACTATTCAGAAGAACCCGTAATTAACACCTCAAAGACTCATTTTCTACCATTACTCATCTAATTACAAATATATCACAAATGGGTATATTTTTAGAACTTAAAATCTTTTCAAATAAATGACAAAATCATGAAATTCAAGCTCAGAGATACTAAAAAATACGAAAATAATCGAAAACGGGGCTCAAATGCACTTACAATTTGCTTAGCAAAGCTCAAAACCCCTTTGGCTATGGAGAAGAGAAAATTGGTAGACAATGGAGAAGAAGATGAACACTTTTCATCTTTTTCTCATCTTTTTATTTGTCTTTAAACCATTTGGACAAAAATGCCCCTAACCATGTTACACACAAAAATTTATAGAAATACCCTTTTGTGTCCATGCCACTAACTCATGGTCTAATTGCCATTTAAAGACCTATAGTTCAAACTCCCATTTCAATTAGGTACTTACACATTAGAACTCACATTTTGCTTTTTATGCAATTTAGTCCAGAAATAAAATTAAGCACTAATTAACGAATTTTCTAAACGAATTTCACACAAAGCATACTTAATAGATCGAAAAACATAAAATTTTTAGAACTTAACTATTTGAATCTGGATTGTGGTTGCGAAACCACTGTTCCGATTTGGCCCTGTTTTGGGCTGTCATAGTAGCAACCCGTTTTTAGTGAAATCGAAACAATGGTTTCAGGACCACAAATCCGAGTTAGAAAGAAAAATATTATTGCATGGTCAGAATTATGATATAAATGTCCTATGAAAGTTTCTTTAAGAAAATATTTACCAATTACATGATTAATTGGTAAAAGGACCAAATTGCATGAAATGCAAAAGTTAAATTCTAGTAGCTAGAAGGATTAAATAGCTGTGGAATTCAAAACTTGAGGTCCTTATATGGTAATTAGACTATTAAGAGAAGTTAGTAGATATTTTTTGTGATTCATCCATGGAAATTTAGAAAAAAGAAAAGGACTAAATTAGAAATGGAAATAAATAAAGACGATAATAATTTAATATCATATTATTATCATCTTCTTCCCAAAATTCTATGGAAACCCTAGGAAAGAGAAAGAAAATCAAGCAAGCCTAATTAGATAAGTAACTTAATCTTGTTTTTAGTGATTTTTATGTCGAGATCGGAATAACCTAATCTAGCTATTTAAGGATCAATTTGTAAAGTTATCAAAGTATTAAAATTTTTCCATGGATGAATATGCTGAAATTTTAGAATTTATGGTAGAAAATGAAAGGTTGTTGATAGATGAACAACTTTTGAAAAGGGAATTTTGATGAAATTGTGATTTAAGGACTAAATAGTAAAGTTGTAAAATTCATGGAAAAATTTAATTTTTGTGAAATTTATGGACTATTATTATTATATATGAAAATTAGCTAGGCTTGGAATAAGGGATAAACTGCATGAATTTCTTTTTCCGAACCTAGGGATGAAATCGTCATTAATTAAAAGTATAAGGGTAAAATGGTACTTTTGCCTAAGATGCGAATTAGGTTGATTTGAATGTGAAATGTAATAAATTGATGATTAAATTCATTTATATAGATCCAGAAAGACCAGATACAGAATTGGATCGAGGAAAACAAAAAGTACCGGATTAGTAGATTCTTGTATACGAACAAGTATTGAGGTAAGTTTGTGTAACTTAATTATATAATTATATGTTTGAATTGATTTGAATGCTTTGTACGTAAATGTTGTATTGGCCATGCGTATGAAATCTGCTCACATATTCAAAAAATACTCGATAAAAGTTAAATCCCGCTTAAATGAATAAAATTCGATTAGGTACAGGGTTCTGTTTCCCAAAACAGTAGTGGTCCTGTATTGTTGTAACAACCCGAATTTGAGCTTAGTCAGAAAAGTGGTTTCGAAACCACTAACCCGAGGTCAGATAAATTATTTCTAATATTATTTTATGTGTTATAGCATTTTTATAAGGGTGTATGAAAATTTTAGTGAATTAATTTACGCGATTGGGAGCTTAATTGCGAAAAATGACTAAATCGCATAAAGGGTAAAAGTTGTGATTTACTAGTAAATAGTGTTAATAGCTATAGAACCTTAATTGGGGGTCTTTAATGGACAAATAGATCCTTACTAGAGTCATGGTCGGCCAAGGGAGACAAAAAGAGTAGAAAAGTCAAATTTTGTTGCTATTAGGTGGCTTATTATGCAATAAAATAAAACAAAAAGAAAAGGTGGTCATCTTTTTTATTTTCTAGTCTCTTCCACCAAAATTACTAGCCATTTTAAGGGTTTTGAAGCTTCAAAATTTCAGCCACTCTTCATCCTTGCAAGTAAGTGATTTTGGTGACTTTTCTTAATGATTTTTGTACTTTTGGGACCTTTGTAGCATGAGCTACCTATTGAGGGGATTGTTTTGCAAAATGATAGAAAGTTTAGAGATTCACCATGAGAGCATTTATGCTGATGGCTGAAGCTTTATGGAAGAAAATGAATATAGTTGTTAAATAAACAACTTTTGTGAAGTGGTGTTCATAGAAAACACCTAAATTGGACCTAGTTGTAAAAGTTATAAATTGTGTTGTAAATGCATGAAATAATGGAAATTGTGGGCTATCATAAGAGTGAAAAGAATTCGTTTAGGCTTGGTTCATAAGGAAATTCAATAAAAATCAATTTTCGAGCCTAGGGGTAAAATGGTCATTTTGGGAAAGTGTAGGGGCAAAATGGTCATTTTGCCAAATTATGAATTTTGGATTGTCTTAGTTAATGTAGTGATTAAATTAGTGAAAATTTTATTCATTTTAGATCAAGAAGTACGAAACCTGAACCTAGACCGAGGGAAAGCTAAGCTAGCGAATTAAACTAAATTATCCGTCTACATTTTGTATACCGAGGTAAGTTGTAGGTAAATAATGCAACTTTTTCTATAATTATGCATGATTTTATTGATTGGGCATAAAATGATTAATTGTGATTATGAGTTATGCATAAGAGTATTTATTTAGTATTAAATGATAAATTATGATTTTGAGTAATGAAATGATGATAATCTATGTGATAGAACCCGGTTGAACCATAAGAATAGACTGGATATTCATGTCATGATACTAGGAATGATACGAGTGCTAGTGTAAGACCATGTCTAGGATATGGCATCGATACCGATATGTGTTATCCACTGTAAGACCATGTTTGGGACATGGCATCAGCATTGATACGAGTATTAGTGTAAGACCATGTCTGGGACATGGCATCGGCCTCGACATGCAAGCTAGTGTAAGGCCATGTATAGGACATGGCATCGGCTTGGATATGTGTCAGTGTAAGACCAAGTCTGGGATGTGGCATCGACACAGATAGAGGAGAGCCAGTATAAGACCATGTTTGGGACATGGCGTCGGCCTCGATATATGAGAGTCAGTGTAAGACCATGTCTGGGACATGGCATCCACTTGACATGTGAGCCAGTGTAAGACCATGTCTGGGACATGGCATCGGCATGATACCCTTTGTATGAGGCTTACTAAATATCCTTTCATATTCTAAATGGTTCAACGAGAAATTTAAAGTTTATGTCAAAAATGAGAATTATTATGATGACGTTGTGAGTGGTACAGGTACCTACATGAAATGTATGCTATGTGAGCTCAAAATTTTGTTATATGATTAGTAAAAGATGAAAATGAGTAAGTTATGCTTATAGCCATTCTTTTTACGTCATGCACAAATTTTGATGTGTTGTGAGCATGTTATAGCATGGTGAATTGTTGTTATTTATTTACTTGCAACTTACTAAGCTTTATGCTTACTCCCTTTTCCTTCCATTTTCTTATAGTACCGCTTAATTAGCTCATGGATCAAAGGACGTCAGAGGTTTCATTCACACTATCAACTAAAGCATTCGGTATTTTTAGTTTTAGTATTTTGAGAAATGGCATATATAGGGACTTAGTCTTTTGTTAAATGTAATTTTGTTTTGGGCCAAGTGTGTTAGCTTGATTGAAGATACTCCATTTTGTATAAGGCCATGGATAATGGCTAATATTCATTATTGATACATACAAATGAGGTTTTTATAATGTGCAAAGTAGTATGGAGGAACATATGTACTAGGAGTTGTAGTATGATTGCATGGATGGTTTGGTCTTGTGATGATGTGTGGATGTCTAATTATGGTTATTGGTTGAGTAATTGTGCCTTGATATGAATTGGTATGAGTTTGATCTTGTTTCAGGGTGGCAAAAGGCTTGGTAGATAGCCTTATTTTTTTCGACAGGGGTAGACACAGGGGCGTGTGTCTAGGCCGTGAGTGACACACTGTCCGCCCCATGAGCATGTGGTTAGGCCGTGTGTCCCCTGCACCTTAGGTTGGCAAAATTAAATGCCCAGTAGTAACCACACGGGTTGAGACACGGCCTAGCACACGGGCGTGTGCCATGGCCGTGTGACCTTAAATAGCTGCTGACGTCAAAAACAGAATGTCAAGGTTTTTGCACACGGGCCGCGGCACGAGCATGTCATGGCCGTGTAAGGGACACGGGCTGAGCATACAGGTGTGTGACAGGCTATGTGAAAACCCCTGTAGGTTCGATGTTAGAAAATGAATCCATATGGATGAGGGGCACGAGCGTGTCCCTATATGGTTTACACGGCCTTAAGCACAGCCATGTTTAGAGGCCATATGGGTGTGTTGCCCATCTACATAGGCGTGTGCCCTATTTTTAGTAGTTTTTATTGAAATTTTTCTAAGTACTTGAAATGGTTTAGAATTGTTCCTAAACCATGTTTTAGGCCTCGTAGGTCCATGTTAAGGACTGTAATACAATGTTTGAAAAGTTTTAATTTGGAACGAAATTTTATGACTCGGAAATGAATATTTGTATGTGTTTTAGTAAGGTAACGCCTCGTACCCTGTCTCGAAGTCGGTTACGGGTAAGGGGTGTTACATTTGTTACGGACATACCATAGCTCAAAAAAGCGTTCCATTACAAGCCCTCTCAAGCTTCCCATTACAATGTTCTTGCGAGCTTCTTGTTTATAGCTCTTCGGAGCATCTTGATTGGTTGTGATCTTGCATATGTTGCAAACACAAACACAAGTCTTTGTGAGCGTCCTGTTATGCGATCGGTTGTGATACTGCATATGTTGCGGACACAAACGCAACTCTATATGAGCATCTTGTTAGTGCTCACTTGAACTTCCCGTTTAAGGCTATCCGGTGCTTCCTAATAAGTGCTCTCCAGAGCTTCCAGTTAAGTGCTTTTTAGAGCTACCTGATATAGGCTCTTTGTGAGCTTCTCATTACCAAGCCCAGATAAGCTTCCCGTTAAATGGCTCAATGAGCTTCCTTATAGTGCTTCAGAGAGAGCTTTCTATTTAAGTGCTTTAATGAGTACTCCTGGATATGAATTGACAGATTTTTTATTTGTACACTTTATGTGCACTACCCTTATATCATCGAGATTTCAAATGATTTAACAGGTGAAATTCTGACATGAAGACAAGTGAAAATCAAATTGAAATCAATATCTGAAATTACATAAAATACATGGAATTTGGTATTCGATGAGTTCATCTTTATTATTGATATTTACATGAAATGAATAACTAACATATTTGATGAGATTGTGTACTTAGGATATGGCCAAGTTGTTTGGAATGCATGTGTATGTTTACTTAATGTAAAAATGAATGGTAAGTTAATTAGCTTATGTTGGCACATTAATGTTTTGGGTATAAAATGGCAAACTTTATTTTGAATACGATGGCGTGTATAAGTTAATTAGCTTATGTTGGCACATTAATGTTTTGGTTGTAAATAGCCATTAGAATGGCTAGTATTTAACATATTTTGATAAAAATTAAATTAGGCCTTATCACGTCTGATATGTACGTTAAAACGGTTAAATGATGGATAGTATAAAAATCTATTGATGGATGGAATTGAGGTAGTATGGTTAGTTAAATATGTCTATTCGTACATATGTATATTTGGTAAATTTAGATGCTTGATCACACTTGATAACATGTCATGTATAATACTTGGTTTTAGTTTCGTAAAAATGTTTTGAATTGGTTGGTGAACATGTTTAAGTGTTTATGTAGGTGAAAGATGAAATTGGGTGAGGAATAAGGCTTAGAAATAGCCTTATTCTGTCAACAAGGACATGTGTCTTAGCCGTGTGTGACACACGGCCTAGCACATGAGCGTGTGTTCTGGCCGTGTGTCCCCTGCATCTTCAAATTGAGAAACAGAACGCTCAAAATTAACCACACGGCTTGGCACACGGGCGTGTGGCTTGGCCGTGTGACCCCTACACCTTAATGTTTTGCAAGTCAGAGAGTTACACAAGGACACGGCCATGTGACCTACTTCATAGACCACACGGCCTAAGACATGGGTGTGTCACTTGGCTGTGTGAGCCACACGGCCTGACCATAAGGGTGTGTGACCCCTGCACTTGAAATTTTTTTTGAAATTTCGCGAAAAATTTTTTGAGTTTCTGATTTAGTCCCGACTTGTTTCTAATGTATGTTTTGGGCCTCGAGGGCCCTAATAAGGGACTTTACAATAAATTTCTGACATGTATGATAAAATAATATAAAATATTTGTATTCATTCTGTAAGTTCTGGTAATGCTCCATAACCCTGTTCCAGCAACAGATACAGGTTAGGGGTGTTACATGGACTGCAAATGCTATGGCTCATGAGATAATTCTTCCTTTCAACATGAAAGTATTCAAGATAGGATCGAACTAGGTGATGGAAAGAAACCTCTTAGCTCCTCAACCTACATTGTGAGGGTTGGCCAACATTTCAGCACTTCTCCTAACAGTAGTGGCCTCTTGGTTGTTAATAGTCCTTACTGTCTCATTAAGTATAGTTGTCTCGACGAAGGAAATGCTGTGCTTGGAAAGATTTGGGGCATTGATAAGATTGAGCCTGAGTTGTTAGAACGGTAAAAACAAGATATGATATAAACTTAAAATTGTAAATCAGTATCTGTCATGTTAAAACTTCAAGATTAAATTTAAATGCCGGTACCCTGAGCTGGTTCAGTTGCTGTCAATTTGGTCCAAGTCAGTGATGGCTCGACCGGTTTGGTCCAACTATCGGTTGGACCATCAGCCCAATTTCACATACCAGGCCCGACTCGACGAATTTTTGGGTCTTGGTCTTAGTTTTGGGATCCCAGGCCTAATTTACGATCTCAGATCCAAATTTCAAGTTCAATTACCCATTGGGCCAATTGTCTGACTTGAAAATTAATTTTTAAAAACATCATATTAATTTTAATTAATTTAATTTTACTTGATTAAAATTAATTTTTCCCAAAAATCATTTAGATTTTCCAAATTAATTTTTCAAGAAAATCCTTTAACCAAATTCTCTAGTTGAACAATTCTTACAACTGCCCAATTTAATTCCACATCGAATAAATCAATTCAATTAAATTATTTCCAAAGTCGTAGAATTTTCTTCTAATTCAAGAATAGTCCGATTGAGTTTTTATTGAGCTAGCCTAGGAACCAATCAAATATATACAATTAGGCTTTAGTAATTGCAATTAAGTCTAAAAGTATCGTTTCGGTAATTCGTAATTACTTAATCATGTAGTCAATCCAAAAGAAGTACCATGATTGAAAACTCCTTATTATATACTCTTTACGAAAGCAATTCATCCAACTACTTTGCCCAATGACCTCGTTATGTGTGTGTTAAACTTATATGATATCCTTGATTCCTTTGAGTTAAATCTGTTCATTCAATACAATCCTATTTTATCTCATTGTCACTATTGTGCCTTCTTAATGATTAATATGATTACTATCAACAAATGATTGTGATAAATTGCTCATTCGAGAACAAGTAACCCATGGTCACATTCCATATTTATCAATCCACATAATGCTAATGAGAGGATATTGTTAACTCTTTAGTTGAGCTATGAACTCGACTATTGCTAGTAAAGTCATGCCATACACAAGTTATGTACCCAACATACCGGCTATCGACACGATCATCTTTAAAGCATAAGCCTCCAATTATATCAAAGCACATGAGTTACATATGCATGGTCAATGACTAACTCAAGATTTAGGTAAATCACACCATAAATGTCACAATTGAATTAGTTCACAAACGAATTCAGAATTAATTCATCTTGGGTCCAGTCAATTATATCATTCTGCCAATGAATACATCTATGTATCTACCCATAGAGTCGACTGCTCTGATAGGCAAAACTAGCCATCTCCTCAATTGAAATTATAGACGACATAATAATCCTTCTCAATATTTGAATCAAATGCTCACTTTAATTCTTTTATGGGATTACGGACTTGTTTAGATTATCTACTGAAATAAGTTGTCTTTCTCGTAATGTAAATGTTCTTACAATGCACTTATCATTAGTTTGAATTTAGACAATCAATGAGCTAATATTTGATTGTTACAATTTTGTAAAGCATGCAAAATATGAAAGATAGAAATATAAAAGACATAGTAGTGAAAAGTGAAATTAACTTTATTTATTCATCATACAAATAAATAGAAAACAGTTACATGTTTACTACAATATGGACACATTTCCCAACATTTACCTCATGGTCTTACATAAAGCTTCATACATCGTGATCTACCATTTCGATTTACACATTTTCAAAGGCTACGCCATGAACATATATACATTCATATCACATTATGCCATGGGTCTTAACCACATGGTCTTATGCACATTCATGTATTGCGATTTGCCTTTCCAGTCTCATCTTATTAGAGGTCACGCCATGAATGGTTCTAATTCATACCAAGCTGCCATGGGCTTTTACTTTATGGTCTTACACTTGTTTTCAGTCTATGATATGCCAATCTGGTTAGCATTGTAACTGCTCTATCAGAGGCTTCACAATGGGACATTTCTCAACTAGAACTTTACACATGTCGTAGTAATACCTGTTTTATCCTTATTATGATCATACATTTACTGATCACTATAGTTATCATCAACTTTTATCTGATAGATATACATAAGAGAGTTAGAGTAGAGATTCACTTGACACTCACTTATTACAGTTCTAAACTCTAGACCTAGACATCCCTCTTGAACCAGCAACAACCACTACTTAGAAACATAATTTCAATATTACTACTCTTGTACATTCAAATTACTTATCATCTCAATTGCTAACAATTTCATGTAAAAACCTTATACTTACAGTCTTACTATTCAAATACCACCTACAGATTTACTCATTCAAAACTTAACATACAAAGTTGAAACACTTACCATGGAATAAAATAACCACTGATCATAAAAGAACCATAACTTTTAGATTATCAATGTAATATTCATTCAGACTTAAGGAAGGAATCAAGGAATACCACTTAAAGGAGAAGAAAAAGAAGATGAAGAAAGAAGAACCATTTTCAAAACTCATCTCTCACATATAAATATGACTCAACTTACCTAGAGAATTTTAACAAGTGTCACACATATTAGAATTTCCCCCATAATGGTTTACAGTTTGTTGAGAACATAATTAAATACCGTTCATCACAATTAGCAAGCTAAGCTATACAATTGATTTCTAACCAAACTACTTATAAATCTAACTAGAATAGTATTCTAGACATACTAAGCGTACTATACCTTTGGTGAATACTCATCCCATAATTACCATTTTTCAAATAACAGACTGTTTAGTATAATATGCCAAATCTTTAGACCCGCTAGATTTAGGGGGTTACATGGATTATATTGAATCAGTTCATGAATCTTTATTCTCAAGACTCCACACGAACCAACGGCCATTTAGCATTTAGCCATCATCTTTAGCTTAAATATCGTTTCTTGAGAAACTATTTAATAAGAGACGATCTTGAGTGTGTAACCATTGACTCAATACCCATCTTAAACATGCTTTCATTTGTGAGTCATCTTGGGACAATCTCACTGAGAGTCATGCATGACTAGTTGTCCTTAAAAGGAAATCCCATCCAGTGAACTCACATGATAAAGTTTACCTTAGGGTGCGACTAGGGTAGGAATCGACTCAAAACTTAATAATTCTATCACTTTGGGACCATCAATGGATGTCGTAGCTATTGCTCAAGGACCTTCTCTCACTTAATATTTTTAAAACAAACAATGCTTTTATCTCAAATTTCAAGAATAATCATATAATAGTCCTAGTGGCATTTTTACCTAATTTATATGACATGCTTCCAATATATGCATGGCATGCTATGACAATTTTATAATATTCACATTCATTCATTTATTCATAAGAATCAATCAATCATAAAACAAATAATTTTAATTCTCCACGGTTTTTCTTTTAGGGAGAAAACTGAAGAAGTGAATATTAACCATACACTAGGTAGGGTCCTAGGAAATGAGGGTGAATCATATCTAACCACTTAAAAACCAAGTCTTTCCTTGCCAGTGTAATGATCCGATAGTCAGAAGTATCGAAAAACGAGGTTCTGGACTTCATTTTCGTAAAATGAACCCGTAAATGTTTAATATAAATATTTACGAGTTAGTTTGGTAGTGAATTAAATTTTGGATAAGTAATTTGTATGAAATTAGGAGTTACTAAGGTACGGAGACTAAATCATGAAAGGGGTCAAAAGTTGAATTATAAATTAAGATAAATAAAAAGGGACTAAAATAGTAAGTATACATTTGCTTAATTGGTAGTGGACGGTGTACCGCCCCAAAATTTTAATTTTGTTTTTGTGAATGTGTGACACAAATATCTGTCTACTTTAGTGGTTAAGTGTTCTAGGTGTGTATGTGAGGTCCCAAGTTCAAGCCATGACTTGGGAAAATTTTGGTATTATTATGAATAAAGCACTATCTCTGGTCAGTAGGCTTTTAGTTAAAAGTTTGTAGGTACTCGTTAGAATGGACCTGCTGGTCTGGTGGTTAAGTGGAGTGTTAATATGTTGGAGGTCCTGTGTTCGATTCACTGCGTGAGTAAGGATGATTAGTTTTTGCTCGTTTTCCTAGAGGAGTTTCAGTTGAATTAAAATTTTGATGTAAGTGGGGTAGTGGAGTTAGTGGGGGGAGTTGAGATTCTGTAATTATCAGAAAATATTCTAATTATCTTTTTCCAAAAATCACAGTTTTCAGTTTTCTCTCCAATTCCCTAAAAACTTTCTGACGATCATCCATTTTCCTTCTTTACCGAACTATTTGCTAGTTTTTTTCTTTCCCTTTTTGATTCCGTTCCTCTTCTATTTCGGGTCCTGTATTGCTTAATTAGTTAAACGCGCTCGTTCAGTAAGTCTCTCCTGTCTTTTCCATCGTAAATCAATAACGATTGTTTTAGTAATGTGTTTTTTTTCTGTTAATGGCGGAGGACTTAGCGGTGGCCATAGGATTATTGGACTATTTTATTTACATTTATGGTTTCTAATTTAATTTTGTCCATTTTTATTGTAATTTGGGACTTTCAAACTTTTTCCTTAAATTGTGGGTTTTTATTGGTTTTATGGATTTTACAACTGTGCAACTTAACAAACAAATGGATTTTACTAGAATAAATGGGTTTTTCTAAAATGATTGAATTTACTTAATTACATTGGTTTTCTTAAAATAAATGATTTTGAAAGCTTTCGCTACGAATTACATTTTCACAAATCAACTTAACTGACAAATGGTTTTTAGAGTTATTAAGAGTTAACTAAAAATAGACAAATCAGAAATGTTTTAACACGACGACTTTGTTCAAACACCCTATCATGTGACATCGCCAAATTCAGCCATAACGTCTAGGCCGGGTCTAGGGTGTTACATTTAGTAGTATCAGAGTCAAGTTGCAAAACTCGACTGTGGATTTTGGGTTTAAAAACTTGGTTTTTAAAGAACTGATTTCCAAATGATTTGAAATGATTTGACTGAGTATGTGGTACACCAAGTCTCTAGCGCCGATCCTGTAAATATTCTGAAACTTTGATAAATTGATATGAAAGTACTATAGATAGTATATTGATCTCGTGATTGTGATGAAATAATAAAATCTGATCGTACCTGGAAACTAACTAATATCACGATAAAAGGCAAGTGCACCTATCGAATAGTAGTATAGTTAGTGGCAAGATTGGAATATCGAATCCAAGGAACTATGAGTACTAGTAATGACTTTCTTTCTATTATCTAGCCTAAAAATAGAGAGGGTTTGGTTGTGAACTAAACTAAACTAACTAAAGAGAAAGGCAAAGAGAAAGTTGGGAAATTATTTTTTAGGAAAAACTAATTGATGAGGACAATACCTAAGGAAGAATCCACCTAGACTTCGCTTGTTATCTAACTCTGAACCAGATGATTTCTTTATTTGATTTGATCTGTAGAGATCCCTAAATTATGTTAATACCTCCGTCGAGGATAAGAAGAACTAACCCTAGGTTGATTAACTGAAATCTCTTTCTAGTTAAAACCCCTAGTCTTGCATTAACTCGATCTATGGCTCCCCATATTAGATTTGACTCTAATCCGATAGATTTTTGTCGTTCTATATCTAGGATTGCAATCAAGTCCACTTAATTATGTTGGATCTACTCCTATGCAGGGACTTTTGCTCCTCTACATAAGCACATCCGACTTAAATCAATATCCCAAATATCAATTTAAGAGTTAAAAACACAATTAAGAACAAATGAAATATTTATCACACAGCTCAGATAACAATAACAAGATCTATCTTAGGTTTCATCCCCTTAGGTATTTAGGGATTTAGTTCATGTTTATAAAAGAAAACATCTCAGAAGAATTAAAATAACAAAACATAAGAAAATCTAAAACTCCTGAAAGGATTGAAGGGAGATCTTCTATCTTGATGTAGATCCTGGCTTCTGAGATGGATTAATCGGCTTCCCTTCGAGTAATTCCCTCCTTTAACTCTCTGTATTGGCGGAAATAAAGCACCCTTAGGGGGGAAATAAGCACACCCTTGAAGTTGCCTCCTACGGTCTTTATATAGAGTTTTGGAATGCCTTTCTTAATCTCTAAGCAGCCTTTTCCAAGTGAAATTAAACTTTCTCACGACAAGGACGCGCTCGTGTACCATGCCCGTGTGGATCGAGGCCTAAGTCGTGTATGAGCCTGTTAAAGTGGCACGGCCGTGTGGCAAACCTCCAGGTCGCGTTGATTACTGTATTGGGCCTAATTCGCCCATTTTTAGCCCGTTCCTTACTCTTTTCTCTTCCCTAAGCTCACCTGAGTATAAAACATGAAATTAAAGGTTTAAGAGCATCAATTTACACAAATCAAGGGTAATTCATCCAGAAATTGGGATAAGCATGGGGTAAAAATATGTATAACTTATCGCTTATCATATATTTTGAAACTACTGTAGGTAGTATACTGTGAAAACACTCTAGTTAGTGTATACTGAAACTATATTGAAATTGATAGAGACTACGATTTATGGAAACAAAATTTGAATTTATGATATTGCTTTACATAAAACATCTGCTAATAAATACTGAACTGTAACTGATTCATAAAATTCTTAATACAAATAAATCTAATTAGACAATGAGCTCATATGGTACCTACAGACATGGTATTCGTGGCCGTGGTAGAGGCCGTAGAGGAGCTCGAGCTAAGTCTTCCTCTTCTCAGGGTAGTATATTAAATCTGGACACTAGTAAGATACTGGTGTCACCTGCTACTAAGACTGGGTCTCGTAATCGCATGGCTAGGGAAGACGTATTATTTTAGGCTATGCTAAGAATATTGGAGAGGGTCGTTGGGTCCAATACTAGATCTGGGGGTCGTGGGTCGGTTACAAAACGACTCTAGTTTAATGGAGCTGAGCTATTTAGGGGTGTCACTGGAGTCCCCCTAATGTGGCTGAGTACTGGATAGAGGCCACCAAACAGATTATAGATGATCTAGATTGCACCCCTAAGCAAAAATTAAAGGGTGCAGTCTCGCTACTTCGCGATGAGGCGTACCAGTGGTGGTTGACCGTTAAGGAGGGCACTCAGCCTGAATGTTTGACTTGGGAGTTCTTTAAGACTGCCTTCCAAGATAAATATGTCAGAGCTAGTTACATCAATACTCGTAGGAGGGAGTTTCTTAACCTTACTCAGAAAGATCGATCCGTGGCCGAGTATGAGGCTGAATTTCTGCATTTGAGCTGCTATGCGCGAGGTATGGTGGCGTCTGAGTATGATAGGTGTGTCCACTTTAAGGATGGCCTCCGAGATAATTTGAGGGTTCTAATAGCTCCGCAGAGAGAGTGAGATTTTTTTATTCTAGTCGAGAATACAAAGATTGCAAAGGATGTTAAGCGAGCTGAGCACCAAAGCAGAGATCGAGAGAGGGGTAAGAATAAGAGGGATTTGGAGCCTTCGGGTTCTATACAGAGGCCTAAGAAAAAGGCCAGATCTGATGGGCCAGTTAGAGCTAGGCCCCCTACTATTGCTACTGGACTGCTACCATGTGTAGATTCTAGTAGACGCCATCATGACGAGTGTTGAAAGAGGACTGGGGTGTGTTTAAGGTGTGGGTCACTAGAGCATCGTATTTGGGAATGTCCGCTGAGGCCCAATTTGATGCAAGCTCCGGGTATTGGTACTGCACAGTCGCAAATGGTGGTTCAGCAGCCACCAAGAGGCTGTGGTCAGGCTAGGGGTGGTAATGGTATGGGCCGTGGACAGAGAGCACCGGACAGAGGTGCTGGACAAACTAAGATGAGGCAGCCTGCTCTTGTTTATGCTGCTCGTCATCGAGAGGACAGAGATGCTTCAAACGTCATCACGGGTACGTTCCTTATCTATGATGTACCTTATCTTGTATTGATAGACATAGGTTTCACACATTCCTATATAGCTAGTACCGTATCTAAAAAGTTGAGGATTTCAATTGAGAGCACTACGAGTGAGGTTACTGTACTGAGTCTGTTGAGGCAGTCTGTCCGAGTTAATAAAGTGTATAGAGATGTTCCTTTAAAGGTTTAAGGGACAGTATTTTTGGCTGATTTAATGGAGTTTCTACTTGGGGAGTTCGATCTGATTCTGGGAATGGAGTGGTTGGTCAAGCACCGTGTTAGCTTGGATTGTGCAACTAAGAGGGTCGTCTTAAAAACTGAGGATGATAATGAGGTGGTCATGATTGAAGAGCGTCGGGACTACTTATCTAATGTGATTTCTGTACTGGTGGCTGAGAAACTGGTTCTTAATGGATATGATGCATTCTTAGACTATATAAGTGTTTCTGTTTCTAGTGACTCCACTGTTAAGGACATCAGCACTGTAAGGGTTTTCCAGACGTTTTTTTTCTGAGGAACTACCTGGTTTACCTCTGAACTAGGAAATAGAATTTGGGATTGAGCTTCTTCTTGGTACAGCTCCGGTGTCTATCGCTTCTAATCAAATAGCACTGAAGGAGCTTACGAAGCTTGAGGCTTAGATTCAGGAGGTGTTTGATCGTGGGTTCATCCGCCCTAGTGTGTCTTTGTGGGGAGCACTGGTACTCTTTGTTAAAAAGAATGATGGATCCATGGGGATGTGCATTGACTATCGACAATTTAATAAGTTGACCATTAAGAACAAGTACCCAGTTCCGAGGATTGATAACTTGTTTGTTCGAGGAGCTTTGGTATTCTCCAAGATTGACCTTCGATCTGGGTATCATCAGTTAAGGGCCAAGGAGTTTACGTACATAAGATGGCATTTAAGACTCGTTATCGTTACTACGAGTTCCTAGCGATACCTTTTAGACCGACTAATGCACCGACAGCTTTCATAGATCTGATGAACCGATGTTTCAGCCCTATCTAGATTGGTTTGTAGTGGTGTTCATCGACGACATCTTGGTGTATTCGAGGACTGAGGATGAGCATGACGAGCACCTTAGAGTTGTTCTTCAGATTTTGAGAGAAAAGTAGCTCTATGCTAAGTTCAGCAAGTGTGAGTTCTGGTCACTTGAGGTAACAATTCTGGGTCATGTGGTTTCAGCTGAGGGGATTCAAATAGATCCTCGAAAGATTGAGGCTATGTTGGATTGGAAGCAGCCTAAGACTGTGTCTGAGATCTGCAGTTTTTTGGACTAGTGGGTTATTATCAACTGTTTGTGGAAGACTTCTCACTGATTGCGGTACCCTTAACTAAACTGCTGTGTAGGGGTGTACCGTTTGACTAGACTGATACGCAGCAAGAGAGCTTTGAGAAGCTCAAGATTGTACTGACTGAGGCACTTATTCTGATACAGCCTGAACCTGGAAAGGAGTTCACGGTTTATAGTGATGCATCACATGTCGGTTTGGGATGGGTGTTGATGCAGGATGGTAAGGTGGTAGCATATACATCTCGTCAGCTTAACGTACACGAGGCAAACTATCTGATGCACGATTTAGAATTGGTCGCCGTAGTATTTACTCCGAAAATCTAGACGCACTATCTGTATGATGAAAAGTGTATCATCTATATTGATCACAAAAGCCTCAAGTACCTCCTTACACAAAATGAGTTAAATCTTAGGCTGCGTAGATGGATTGAGCTGCTTAAGGATTATGACTGTACTATTGAGTACCATCTTGGCAAGGCTAATGTGGTGGCTGATGCACTGAGCCGTAGAGCTATGACTGATCTGAGGGCGATGTTTGTTTGTCTTAGCTTATTTGATGATGGTAGGTTATTAGCAAAGTTTCAGGTTAAACCTACTTGGATTGAGTAGATTAGGGGCAAGCAGTTGGAGGACGAGTCTTTAGGTTTTCAATTCCAACAGATTGAGAATGGTAGCACTACGAATTTTGTGTTGAACTCTAAGGGTGTGTTGTGTTTCCATGGACGGATTTATGTACCGAATGTTACTAATTTGAGGTAGTCTATTTTGAGGAAGGCACATTATAGCCCTTACGCTATGCATCCCTGTGGGAATAAGATGTACTGAAATCTTCGAGAACTGTATTGGTGGCCAAGATTGAAATGAGAAGTTACTGATTTTGTGGCTAAATGTTTAACATGCTAGCAGGTTAAGGCTTAGCATCAATTACCTTCGGGTTTGCTGTAGTCAGTTAAGATTTCGCTATGGAAATGGGAGCGAGTGACGATAGACTTTGTTAGTGGGTTGCCCCTAACACTTACTAAGAAAGATTCGGTCTGGGTTATTGTAGATCAATTGACCAAGTCTGCACATTTCATCCCGATTAGGATTGATTATTCACAGCAGAAGTTGGAAAAACTCTACATTTCAGAGATAGTGAGACTGCATAGGGTGCCTGTCTCGATCATTTCTGATAAGGATCCTCGCTTCACATCTCGGTTCTGGAAAAAGTTGCATGAGGCCCTGGGTTTGAGATTAGACTTCAGTTTGTGTTTCATCCTTAGACCGATAGTCAATCTGAAAGGGTGATTCAGATACTGGAGGATATGCTAAGGAGCTGTGTTATCAATTTTCGAGGCAGTTAGGAGGAGTATCTGCCACTAGCGAAGTTCGCCTATAATAACAGTTTCCAATCGAGCATTTAGATGGCACCTTATGAAGCTCTGTATGGTCATAAGTGTCGCATTCCTTTATGTTGGACCAAGTTGGGTGAACGATGTGTTCTGGGTCCTGAATTGGTTTCTGAGACAGAGGATAAGGTTAGACTGATTTGGGATCATCTGAAAGCGACTTCTAACAGGTAGAAATCTTATGTGGATCTGAAGAAACACGAGATTGAGTATTCTGTGGGGGCCTTTTTATTTCTCAAGGTCTCGCTATGAAAAAAGGTTTTGAGGTTCAGTTGAAAAGGCAAGCTGAGCCCTAGGTTTTTTAGGCCTTACCGAATTCTGAAGTGAGTGTAACCAGTGTCTTATCAATTGGAGCTACCTCCAGAGGTAGACCGTATACATAATGTGTTCCACATCTCGATGTTAAGGCGCTACAGCTCCGATCCAACTCATATTGTCCCTGTTGAGGAGAATGAGGTTAGGCCAAACTTGACTTTTGAGGAGGAGCCAGTTCAAATTCTGGATCGCGATGTTAAGGTACTGAGGAAGAAGTCTATTCCACTAGTTAAGGTTCTATGGTGAAATCATAACACTGAGGAGGCCACGTGGGAACCTGAGGATTCGATGTGTCAGCAATATCCTCATCTTTTCTGATAAGGTAAATTTTGAGGCCGAAATTTTCTTTTAGGAGGTAGAGTTGTAACGCCTCAAAATTTTAATTTTGTTTCTGTGAATGTGGGACACAAATATCTGTCTGCTTCAGTGGTTAAGTGTTCTGGGTGTATGTGAGAGGTCCCAAGTTTAAGCCATGACTTGGGCAAATTTTGGAATTTTTATGAATAAAGCCCTATCTCTGGTCCGTAGGCTTTTAGTTAAAAGTTTGTAGGTACTTGTCAGAATGGGCCTGCTAGTCTGGTGGTTAAGTAGAGTGTTAATATGTTAAGTGGAGTGTTAATATGTTGGAGGTCCTGTGTTCGATTCCCTGTGTGAGCAAGGATGATTAATTTTTGCTCGTTTGCTTGGAGGAGTTTCGGTCGAATTAAAATTTTGATGTGAGTGGGGCAGTGGAGTTAGCGGGAGGAGTTAAGATTCTGTAATTATCAGAAAATATTCCGATTATCTTTTTCCCAAAATCACAGTTTTCTATTTTCTCTTCAGTTCCCCAAAAATTTTCTGACAATCATCCCTTTTCCTTTTCTGCCGAACTATTTGTTGGTTTTTTCTTTCCCTTTTTGACTTCGTTCCTCTTCTATTTCGGGTTCTGTATTGCTTAATTGGTTAAACGCGCTCGTTCGATAAGTCTCCCCCATCTTTTCCATCGTAGATCGATAACGATTGTTTTAGTAATGTGTTTCTTTTTCTGTTAATGGCGGAGGGCTGAGTGGCAGCCACACGATTATTGGAGTATTTTATTTACATTTATGGTTTCTAATTTAATTTGGTCCATTCTTATTGTAATTTGGGACCTTCAGACTTTTTCCTTAAATTGTGGGTTTTTATTGGTTTTATAGATTTTATAACTACGCAACTTTTATTGGTTTTATTGGCTTTTCTAAAATGACCAGATTTACTTAATTACATCAGTTTTCTTAAAACAAATGATTTCAAAAGCTTCTGCTACGAATTACGTTTTCACAAATCGACTTAACTGGCAAATGGTTTTTAGACTTATTAAGAGTTAACTAAAAATAGACAAATTGGAAATGTTTTAACACGATGACTTAGTTCAAACACCCTATCATGTGATATCGCCAGATTCGGCCATAACGTTTAGGCTGGGTTTGGAGTGTTATAGACGACATTAATGAAGTATATTATATATATGTTAACTTAAAATATATGTTATAATAAATAATATGAACTTAATGTATTATATATTAGTAATAATTATAATATTATTAGTTAGTGGAATAATGAACCAAAACCCATTTCTTTATTTTTATGCTCCATGCAAACTGAAAATAATTGCAGAAAAGAAAAGAAGCATTCGGCCTTGGTTAAAATTTCAAATCCAAAATTTGTTAGTGCAATTTAGTCTCTTTTTGTAATTTTTACGTTTTTGAAACCTCGATACTTAGAGCTACCTGATAAACGATAAATTATACATATTTTTACCTCATGTTTAGCCTATATTTTGGATGGATTATCATTAATTTCGTGAGAATTGGTGCTCTTAATCTTATTTTTCATATCTTATACTTAGGAGAGCATAGGGAAGAGAAAAGAACGGAAAATGGACCGAAAATAGAGAAAATGGGCAAAAATATGTAAGCGACAAGGCCCAAGGAGTCATCACACGGCCATGTGCCACGGCCGTGCCACATGAAGATCACACGGTCCAGCCCCGACAAGCACGGCCAGGCCACACAGCTGTGCCCCAATCGATAGAATCTCACACGGCCTCTTATCGAAACACACGGGCGTGGGACACGGGCGTGTTCTAGTCGTGAGGAAGAGGAGTTTCACTCGAATTTGGATACTTAGGGGCTAAGAAAGCCATTCTAAAACTCTATATAAAGACCCTAGGAGGCAACTTCAAGGGTGTGCTTATTTCCCGCTACGGGAATACTCTTTTCTCTCGAGAAAGAGCGCCATATTTCTGCCAACACAAGAAGTGAAAGCAGGGAATTACTCTAAGGGAAGTCGATTGATTCATCCCAGAAGCCAGAATTCTACATCAAGACAGAGGATCTCCCTAAATTCCTTTAGGGGTTTTCGGGTTCTTTATGTTTTGTTATATTAAATCTTCTGAGATGTTTTCTTTATTTATTATGAACTAAAACCCTCAAATACTTGAGGGGGATGAAACCTAAGACGAATCTTGTTATTATTTATTCTTGAGTTATATGATAAATACTTGAGTTGTTCTTAATTATGTGTGCTTAATTCTTGTGTTAATAAGCCTAGGTATTAATTCAAGAAACAGATGTGCTTAAAGCAAATGAGCAAAAGTCCCTGTGATAAGAGTAGATCTACCATAATTAAGCGGAGTTGCATGCAACCCTAGACATAAGGCGACATAAATCTGCCGGATTAGGGTCAAACCTAATATAGGGAACCATAGATTGAATTAATGCAACCTAGGGTGTTAATTAATAAAGGAACTTTAGTTAACAACCTAGGCCTAGTTGCTCTTCGCCTCGATAGAGGGTTTAGCATAAATTAGGGATCTCTACGGATCAAGTCAAGTGAATAAATCGTCTAGCTCAAGAACCAATAACAAGTGAAGTCTAGGTGGATTCTCCCTTAAGTATTGCCTATATCAATCAGCTTTTCCCTAAAGTTTTTCCCAATTTACTTTTTATGCACTTTAGTTAGTTTTAGAATTAGTTCCAATCAATCCTCTTTTATTTTTAGGCTAGATAATAGAAAGGAAGTAAGTATTAGTACTTTTGGTTCCCTTGGGTACGATAACTCGGTCTTACTGCTAAACTATACTACTGTTCGATAGGTGCGCTTGCCTTTAATATCGTGATATTAGTTAGTTTTAGGGTGATCAGTTTTTATAAATTTTATTACTTAATATCGCGAGCCGTTATCAAGTTTTTGGCGCCGTTGCCGGGGAACTAAAATATTAAGAAAACTCGATTTCTATTACTTTAGTCATTACTATATTTATCTATTTTCAATTTTTATTTTATTATTTTATTTTATTTTATTTTATTCTATTTTTCTTTGTTTTTATTCTTCTAGGTATTTCTAGTTTATGACTAGAAACAACCCAACAGGACCATTACTTTTTGACGAAGATTTAGAGGCAACAGTTCGCAGAAATCGTAGAGAAATCTGACGAAGCCTACAATATCCAGAACAAGATCAAGAACAAAGACCAAGACCTATAGAAGAGATGGAAGCAAATCAAAACATGCCACCACCTCCTGCAATAGTCGCGCAACCAGCAAATCAGGAAGAAGCTCCTCGCACTATGTATGATTATGCTAAACCTAGTTTGGTTGGTACCCAAACTAGCATTCTTAGACCTACTATTGCTGCTAATAATTTTGAATTAAAGCCTAACATTATTCAGATGATACAGCAATTGGTGCAGTTTGATGGTTTACAGGATGAAGATCCGAATTCCCATATAGCCAATTTTTTAGAACTTTGTGATACCTTCAAAATTAATGGCGTTTCTGATAATGCCATTCGTCTAAGGCTATTTCCATTCTCTTTTAGAAACAAAGCCAAATTACGAGGCTATCACTACATGGGAACAAATGACAGAAAAGTTTTTACTTAAATATTTTCCTCCAGCTAAAACAGCTAAATTACGAAACGATATTTCTTCTTTTGTGCAGATGGATTTAGAAACACTATACGATGCCTGGGAGAGATACAAAGATCTTTTAAGGAGATGCCCTCATCATGGCCTACCTTTATGGCTACAAGTTCAAACCTTTCACAACGGTTTGAACCCATCAACAAGGCAAATGATCGATGCAGTCACAGGAGGAACAATCAATAACAAAACACCAGAAGCAACTTATGAATTTATTGAAGAGATGTCGCTGAATAACTATCAGTGGCAAGTCATGAGGACAAAGCCGACAAAGTTATGAATTTTTTTGGTTCTACGCAGACACAAACAGTAATGCAGTGTAACACGACTCAGGCAAATATGTTCACTCCAGACTACTCATCTTCTGCCAATGGCACAGAAATCGAGCAGGCCAATTATATGGGTAACAATTTTAGATCTCAAAATAATCCATATAGTAACACATATAATGCAGGTTGGCGAAACCATCCCAATTTTTCTTGTGGAGGACAAGGGAATCAAAGACAACAACCCCCTCAGGGATTTCAGCAGCCACCATCGCAACAGGAGAAAAAACCCAACCTTAAAGAAATGTTTACCAAATTCATGGCCATGTCAGAAACCTAATTCCAGAACACTGAAACGGCATTAAAGAACCAGCAAGCATCAATCAAAGGCCTTGAGAATCAAATCGGTCAACTTGCTAAGTTAATATCAGAAAGACCACAATGTGGACTTCCAAGTAACACAGAGACCAAACCTAAAGAGCAAGTTCATGCCATAAATACAACAGATAATGAGGGGTTAACCAAAACCAACCCAGAGCCATACAAGGAGCCTATAGTAAGTAAAGGAAAGAATGAGGTAGGTTACAAAGATGAAATTACCAAAGAATTTAAACCTCGTATCCCATACCCAACTGTGCTAAAGAAGGACCGTACAGATGAGCAATTCGGTAAGTTTCTTAAGCTCTTAAAGAAATTACATATCAACTTACCATTTGTTGAAGTAATTTTGCAGATGCCAAAGTACGCAAAATTTCTAGAGGAACTTCTCACAAATAAAAGGAAGTTGGAAGAACTGTCCACAATGGAACTCAACGAGGAATGCTCAGCTATTCTCCAAAATAAACTGCCAATTAAACTGAAAGATCCAGGGAGTTTTACTATTCCTTGTTTATTTGGTAGCCTAGACACCAAAAATGCTTTAGCTGATTTAGGGGCTAGTATAAATGTCATGCCTTATAAACTGTTTAAACAACTAGGTCTTGGAAAACCTAAGCAAACTAATATAAGCATTCAACTAGCTGATAAAACTATTAGGTCTCCTAAGGGAATAATTGAAGATGTGCTTGTTAAAATTGATAAATTTATATTCCCAGTTGACTTTGTTGTTTTAGACATTGATGAGGATAGCAATGTACCCTTAATTCTAGGGCGACTCTTTTTAGCAACTGCCAGAACAATAATTGATTTAGGAATAGGTGAACTTACACTACATGTAGGTGATGACGAAGTTACTTTACAAGCTTGAAACTTGATTAAGACTATTGATAATAATATAGTCACGAGTCCTTGTAAAAACACTGAACTCACCACCCAACCTTCTGTGCAAGATACACTCTACATAAAGGCAACCCAATCACAGACAAGTCCATCCAAGGGAGATGCACCTAAAAGGCGAATGCTTCAGATCGAGGAATTAGATGAGTAGCTGAACTACCATGAAAAACCCAAAGTTTGCCAAACCAACCCAGAGCATCACCAACATGACCCTCAGGTAAAAACGCATCAAATCAAGGTAGGGGATAAGGTAATCTTAGGGGAAGACGATCCTCGAATCTTGAATTCAAAAGAGCATACAAGTGATACACCTTACTTCACGGTAATGAAAATCTTTCCCTATGGTACAGTCGAGATAAAACATGAGTCACTCGGTACTTTCAAGGTAAATCACACTCAACTCAAAGCTTACGTTGATAATGAAATTGTAAGCAGGATAGAAGAGTATCAACTCTTCAAACCACCGTGAACGTACAAGCTCGAGCAAAGTCGAGCTTAGACTATAAATAAGCGTTTTTCGGGAGGCAACCCGAGCACTAACTTAGTAACTTTTCTTTTATTTTTGATTTTAGTATTTTTATGCATCAACTAACCCTTTTTAATGCATAAATTTAGGACCACACGGCCTGGAACACGGGCGTGCCTTAGGCCGTGTGAACATTTAAAGTAGAGACATGGTCGTGCACTGAGGACGTGTACAAACAGAGTGAAAATTTTTCCTAAAACACAGGCTGTCGACAAAACCCCACGGCCGTGCGACATGGCCGTGGCAGACCTTTAGCTTCAACACGAGCTTGCTCAAATCCCCACGCCCATGTCCCCAGACCGTGGCCAATACTGTCAATTTGGAAACGGCCGTGTGCCCTCCCACACGCCTGTGGGAGTAACGAAACATCATCGCACACGGCCGTGGGAAAGCTTACACGACCATGGAAAGTGCGAACAAGATCGCAAACGGCCGTGCGAATGGCCTACACGGGTGTGTGTCTCGAGCCAGGCACGCCAAAATCCCTGAGATTTTTATTTTTTCCATTTTATTTTATCTTATCTTTTTCTTTATTTGAATTTTAGTATTCTCAAAACTAGTTTATGTTATTTCAATTATTTTTTATCGGTTATTTCCTAACGAGTAATTATTCTAATCCTGAAATATCTACAATCCCTTAAGTGCTATCGCAGTTTCAAAACCATGAACTTCAAGTATTCCTTCCTCCAAGACAACTTTCACAATTCAATGGTTCCATCCAATATTCAGGGAGTGTTACTTCTCTCCCTAACTTATGATCTTGTGCTTCTATTGCTATTTGTACATTAAGGGCAATGTACATCTTAAGTGTGGGGGGAAGCTCACTTTCATTCTTTATATTATCTTTGAAATCCCTGAAAATTGCTCTCAAATTTTGAATTCTCTGCATTATCTTCAAATCTCTTGTTAGGAATTAATTCTAATTGATTTATAATTTTTATTGATGTGTTGAGAATTAAGACATAGGTGCTTATGCTTTGATTATTCAAACTTTAAAACACTAGGGAATCAAACATGATAAGTTGAAATTTTTGAGAATTTAAATTTTTTCTAGGTTATTTTCCCTAATTTTAAGTATTATCTTGATATTTGAAATTCACAGGATTGACATCAAAAGCCATAATTCTGGTGAGATTTTTGAGCCTTTTGAGCATAAATTCTTTCATGCTCACTTTTATTATTGCTTTGAGTGAGTCAATATTGATTTGTTATTCTAGAACTTGCTTCGATTATACATGTCGAGACCACATCATTGATTTGATATACCGAAATGATAAAGGCACCTAGGATTTAACCTACTTACTCCACAAAAGCCTACCTCCATAAATTAACCCCTAGTGAACCCCATTGAGCCTAACAACATTTTCCTTAACTCACCCTCTAATTATTAACCAATAACCTATTTTTGTTAAATTTCATTCAATTATTTTGACCCCTATTTTTGTCGAGATTTGAGTTGAATTTTTCATCTAGCTTTATTCTTTTTTCCAGATTGTAAAGTTTTATTCAATTTATTGTATTACTTGAATTATTCTTAAAAAAAATGTGTACATACAGTGAAATTCAATTGTAACTTGTAATAGTTGAATAAGTTTTTGCATATTTCTATTTTAAGGCTACCAAGGCAGAAATGATAGTATCATAATAATTAGCTAAGAAATATGTTCCAGTGATAGAGATTTTTCTAGCTAGATAAATTTTCAATTTAATCTCCATTCTAACCCTCTTTTGCAGCCTGTGACAACACCCCTAACCAAGCCCCATTACAACCACTAAAAGACCTTTTGTTCGATGTATCATATCAATCTACAGTGGTGGAGATTTGATTTTCTTGCAAGCCTATGGTAATAACTTTACAGGTTGACTAGAGAGTGCTTAATTTTTGAACCCTAAACACTTCGAGTGGATAGAGTGAATCCTTAGTGAGGATGTCAACTGCTGTTAATTAAGATGGAGAGATAACTACTCAGGAGAAAAGAGGAAAACTTATGTTTTCAATGATAAAATTCTCAACTTAAAGTGATTGAGTCTTTAATGTTCTTCTGATTGAATTATCATTGTATGAATACCTGTGAATTAGTTTGAAACATTATTGATAAAGATTGTAAGTTGAGAAGAATGATTCTTTATTAGGGATTGAGATCTTGCTTGAGGACAAGCAAAGGCTTAAGTGTGGGGGTATTTGATAAACGATAAATTATACATATTTTTACCTCATGTTTAGCCTATATTTTAGATGGATTATCATTAATTTCATGAGAATTAGTGATCTTAATCTTATTTTTCATATCTTATACTCAGGAGAGCATAGAGAAGAGAAAAGAACGGAAAATGGACCGAAAACAGAGAAAATTGGCCAAAATATATAAGCGACACGGCCCAAGAAGTCATCACACAGCCGTGGCACACGGCCGTGCCACATGAAGATCATACGGTCCAGCCCTGACAAGCACGGCTAGGCCACACAGCCGTGCCCCAATCGACAGAATCTCACACGGCCTCTTGTCGAAACACACGAGCGTGGCACACGGGCGTGTTCTAGTCGTGAGGAAGAGGAGTTTCACTCGGATGTGGATACTTAGGGGCTAAGAAAGCCATTCTAAAACTCTATATAAAGACCCTAGGAGGCAACTTCAAGGGTGTGCTTATTTCCCGCTACGGGAATACTCTTTTCTTTCGAGAAAAAGTGCCATATTTCTGCCAACACAAGGAGTGAAATCAGGGAATAACTCCAAGGGAAGCCGATTGATTCATCCCAGAAGTCAGAATTCTACATCAAAACAGAGGATCTCCCTAAATTCCTTCAGGGGTTTTCGGGTTCTTTATGTTTTGTTATCTTAAATCTTCTGAGATGTTTTCTTTCTTTATTATGAACTAAAACCCTCAAATACTTGAGGAGGATGAAGCCTAAGACGAATCTTGTTATTATTTATTCTTGAGTTATATGATAAATACTTGAGTTGTTCTTAATTATGTGTGCTTAATTCTTGTGTTAATAGGCCTATGTATTAATTCAAGAAACAGATGTGCTTAAAGCAAATGAGCAAAAGTCCCTGTGATAAGAGTAGATCTACCATAATTAAGCGGAGTTGCATGCAACCCTAGACATAGGGCGACATAAATCTGCCGGATTAGGGTCAAACCTAATATGGGGAATCATAGATCGAATTAATGCAACCTAGGGTGTTAATTAATAAAGGAACTTTAGTTAACAACCTAGGCCTAGTTGCTATTTGCCTCGACAGAGGGTTTAGCATAAATTAGAGATCTCTACGGATCAAGTCAAGTGAATAAATCGTCTAGCTCAAGAACCAATAACAAGTGAAGTCTAGGTGGATTCTCCCTTAAGTATTGCCTACATCAATCAGTTTTTCCTTAAAGTTTTTCCCAATTTACTTTTTGTACACTTTAGTTAGTTTTAGAATTAGTTCCAACCAATCCTCTTTTATTTTTAGGCTAGATAATGAAAGGAAGTAAGTATTAGTACTTTTGGTTCCCTTAGGTACGATAACTCGGTCTTGCCGCTAAACTATACTACTGTTCGATAGGTGCGCTTGCCTTTAATATCGTGATATTAGTTAGTTTTGGGGTGATCAGTTTTTATAAATTTATTACTTAATATCGTGAGCCGTTATCACTACTCGACCCATATTATAATTTTGAGTGCTGCTTAAGATTTTAGATGTTACTATAGTTGAATAGTTTAAATACTGGGGGTTAAATTGATAGATTTCTAATATGGAAGTGAAAAATGACTAAATAGTGAAGTTAATTCTTGATTTTGAGCAATATGGACTAAATTGTAAAAAAAATAAAATTTAAGGGTATAGTTGTAATGGCCTAAATTCAAGGTTATCGGAACAGTGGTTTCGTAACCACAAATTTGATTTAAAGAGAAATTTATTTTAATATTTTTGCATGAATATTGATATGATAGGAAAATCGTATGAAAATATCGATAAAAAAATTTTACCGATTTAGTGGTTAGTTAGAAAAAAATTATTAAAGAAATTGGGTAAAAACAAGGTATCGAGACCTTATTCTAGTAAAACAGAATCGGAAATATTTTTATAAATATTTATGAAATGTTATTAATATGGTATTAAAATTTTGTTAGAAAATTTTATCGTTTGGGTAGTTAATTAAATAAAAAGGACTAAATTGAAAAGGGTATAAAAGTTACTAGAAGGATTAAATAGCTCAATTGTTAAATGAGGAGGGACTTAAAGTGCAAATAAGCCCAAAGGAGATCTTTTGGGTGGCATAAGTTGAGAAAAATGAGGAGAATTGATGAAATAAGGGCAAAATGGGAAAATAACAAAATTTACTAAAATAAAAATGGGACTAACTTGGGATAACTAGAATTCTCTTCATATTTTCTCCATTTTCATCCCCCAAAAATGTCCTAAGGGTTTATTCAAGCTGGTATTTCATAATTTTTGCACCAAGTGAGTTAATCCTTACATTTTTCTTGTAATTTTTGTGTTTTTAAGACTTTTACAACTAGGTCCTACTATTAAATTCATTAGTTTTTGATTTAATGGATGAAATTGAAAGTCACCATGGTTGACTGCTGTAAGTATATGATTATTTAGCATGGATTTGAAGCTTTAATCTTATTATATGATGATTTTATTAAATGAATTGAATAGAAAGTGGATATTTAGGACCTATTTGTAAAAGAGTTTGAAATTAAAGTCTGGTGCTGAAATTCTGATTTCCAAAGGCTATAAAGTAGTTTAAATTTATAGAATAAAGTGTTAATTGAGAAAAAGCAGCTCAATTGAGAGGTTAATTAAGTAGGGACGAAATTATCATTTATTAAAAGCTTAGGCGAAAAATGGTAATAAACCACTTGCACTAAAACAGTTTTGGACAACAACAGTAGGCTAATTTTGAAAAATCACCATAAATTTTGAAATTCAAATTATAGGATGAACAATATATGGAATTAAAGCTTATTGAGTCTAGTTTCTCATAGAAGAAACGATGAAAGCAATGGAATTGTAAGTTATGAGATATAATAAATTTTGTGAGACAAGGTCAAAATGATTTTAGGTTCCCCTATCTTGAATTTGGAAAATCACCAGAAATTGGAGAAAAATAATTATGGGCTTAAGTTTATATGTTTGAAATTCTGAATGAGTCTATTTTTAAGACAAAAAGAAGAAACATCATTTGAATTCCGTACAATGAGATAATTATTTTTTAGTAAAGAAGGGTCAGAACTGTCAAATAGCAGAATAGGGGTAACTTTAAAGAATAAACTGTACATATTGGCTAAACCAAAAATTTTGAAAATTTTATGGTAAGAAGATATGTGAGTCTAGTTTCAGGGAAAATTAGCGAATCTTAATTTGGAGCTCTGTAGCTCAAGATAAAAATAATTTAATGATTATGACTCAAGTAGATAGCTTTAAATGAACTATAAATAATAGTGGAATTGTAGAGAATATGAACATGAAATGTTAAATTGATGATTAAATTTATTTATTTATTTAGATCCAAAAAATTCAAATACGAAGCTAGATTGAGGAAAGGAAAAAGTTTGGGATTAGTAGATTTTTATATACGAACAAGTATCGAGGTAAGTTCGTGTAACTTGAATTATATTCTTAAATGCTTGAAATGTATGTGATTGATGTGAATATGATTTGAATGTTCATTGTATGATAATCGATGAAACATTGATACATTTTATAAAAAGGGGAAGAAATCCCGATTGAATGAAAGGAAAATTTGATGGATCTCTGAAAAAGAATTGACGGTAAAAAGGATCTAGCCTGGATGGGTGATCTTATCCTGATATAGCCCTCTTAAAGAATATGTGTAAAATGGATTTAGCCCGGACGGGTAATCCGAATTAGGGTCTAAATTTAGCCTAGACTGGTAATTCAGATCCAAGCTCATTAGAGGAATTGTCGTTGCAGGGGATTTAGCCTGGACTGGTAATCCCGACAATACTCTATGAGTTTATATTACAGGGGATTCAGCCTGGACGGGTAATCCCATTGTAAGGTTGAGGTTCGCAGGAGTGTGCTCTCTGAAATGGAAATGTGCACACATGTATACTAAAGTGTATACTAAAGTGTACCCCTGAAAATTATCAAAATTTCAAGAAATTCAACAGGATAAATATGGGAAAATAATAATGGAATGGAAATCATGGTATTGATGAGCTCATCAATCATGATATATATTATTGATACATTGAAATTATTGAACTAACTTGAATGTTGAGTTTGTGCATGTTAGGGTAATAATGCACTAAATGGATGTATGAATGTTTATTGTATTGTATTGAAAATATTAGGTAAGTATAATTCTTTTTACAAGAGCTTACTAAGCACAACGTGCTTACCCTGTTTCCTTTTTCCCTGTTTTGTAGTATTAAGAGCTCGGAGGTCGGATTCGGTCAGAGACACATCACACTATCAACCTCAACATTTTGGTATATCAACAAACTTTATTTTGGAAATCAATGGCATGTATAAGTTAATAAAGTAAATGTTAATGTGAAATGAATGTAAATTTAGCCATTGGTATGGCTAACAAATCCTGGTTTTGGTATGTTATGAGGTTATCTTATGGATATGCATGAATCTATCCTGGAAATCTGTTGAATTGGATTGGTTGATTCAGATTGGTCTTGGTTTAAAATTGCAGGGAAGGTTAGATATCTATAAAGGGATTATATTGAGTTCATAAAAAAAATTTAGGGTTTGGCAAAAAATTTCCTATGGTTTCAATTTAATCCCGGTTTGGTCCCGATGTATGTTTTGGGCTTCGAAGACCCATCTAAGGGACGTCATAACATGTTTCGGTAAATGAATAGTATTTAACTCGTAATAACAGAAAAATTAATTCGGTACACTCTGGTAATGCCTCGTACCCTATTCTGACAATGAATATGGGTAAGGGGTGTTACAATAATTGAAAATAGAGAGTTAAATTTAGCTTATAGTGAAATTAGTATAAAAATATAGAGTTAACTGTGGAAGTTAAAAATTAGTTTTGGTTTAGGGACTAAATTGAATTTTAAGCAAATATAGTGTAAAAGTTAAAATTTTAATGTGAAATTGAATGGTGTAATATTAAGGCATTTTTAATTGTTTTATTCCGTAGCTAATGTCGTACCGGAATCCTTCACTAAAAAGAGGAAGGATAAAATCATCGTCGAATAGTTCAGAATTCACAGTTTGTGTTTATATAATTTGAACTAAGTTGTAAATTATTGCATATGGTAAGCATTTGAGGTGAGTACTTCAGTACTTTGAGATTGAATTGAACTCATATTTGATTGAAATGGATTGATTTGGTATATTATGAATGCACTGATTATATGAATATTGAATTGAATATATGTTTATGTGTGTATATATGAGAATTGGACATTAAATGTAATTGAAAGTGAAATGGAACCTTATTAACTGTTTCGAGCTAAGTCGGATATAGATGACATGCCATAGGATAGGAAGAGTTTAGGGATTCCTTTGACCTCGAATCGAGGAGGCACTGGGTGCCAATTTGCTTCGGTTTAACCAATGAGACACTAGGTGTCAACTTATATAGAACTAAGCACAGTTATTACTTCGGATTTATTCGATAAGGCACTGGGTGCCAAACTGGTGTGTTATTTGGATCCATGTATCCGTCTAAGTCTAGGTCGAGTTAATAGAGGTAATTAAATAATAAATTTATGTAATTGATGTTGAAATGGCAAAGTATGTGAAATGGAAATGAAATGTGAATTATGTTGTGAACAAAATTGAAATATATGAGTAATGCACTCATGGATTGAAAATGGGGTTAGATTGTGCCATTATATAAGTGAACTGTTAAATGATTTATGAAAAGCTATTTATGTAGCAAGTGATGTGAATTGAAATATATGTAAAAGACGAACTAAGTATGAATACTTGTAAAAGTTGAGCCTAACATGACATAATGTAGTAATATGCATGAAATAGAAATGGTGACATCTTGTAATTGTATATTTAGATATTAGTAAGATTGTATAATTTAATTTCAACATTTCATGTACCATATTTTGTCTTTAAATGTTCAAATTATAGAAATACCACTGAGTTTTACTTAGTGTGCGATTTTGTTTTCTACACACATGTTAGGTATTGTCAGCTTATCATCAACTCAACATCCAACAACAAATCCCGAGCTCAAGTGTGGTTATGTTCAAATTTTGTAATGGCATGTACCTAGGAAGTCTTTTGGAATGAAAATGATTGTTGATATGATGATATTTTGAGCCCCATGTGTAATAATGTATATATATGTGTGCACTTATGGCTGAGGGTGAAACTATGATTTGGTATATTAGTCTAGTTGATGTTTTCACATATGCTAGATTAGTTTGTTAGTTAAATAGTTGGACATTAGCCTAACCTTGATAATTAGGTATGAATGTGAGTTGAATGATTGATGCTTGGTTGATATGTGTTGAAAATATGAAATGTGGTACCAATGAGGGTACATTGGTTAGGCACCTAAGATGGTTGTTTTGGCATGTTTTGAGTATATTTAATTGTGTTTTGGATAGGTTAAATGGTTGGTATTTGAGTTGCTTAATGCCCAAGCAAGTAGGAAATGGTAAACTTGAGTTTTAAGGTACATTTAGGTGCACATGACCTGAAACACGGCCGTGTGTCACACAGAGGCGTGTGCCCTGAACGTGTGGAATAATTACATAAGTGTAGTGTCACATACGGGCTGACACACAACCTTCAACATGGCCATGCGACCCAATTCAGAGAGTTACACGAGTAGAGACACAGGCTGGGACACGACCGTATGTCTCAAGTCAGTGAGTTACAAGGGTAAGGACACGGGCTGGGACACGGTCATGTGTCCCCATTTCGAAAGTCACACGGCCTAGAGGTATTCCACATGGCCTGGCCACATGGTTATGTGTCCCCTATTTTTAGGTATTTTTAAGTATGGCCCTAAACTTTTTCAATTGTTTCAAATTAGCCCTATTTGTTATTAGACTAGTTCTAGAGTCCGAAAACTCGTATTTAAAGACTGAATGGGTAAATTTCATTTTGGTTTTGAATGAAATAGTATAAATTGTTATTGAATTAGATAGGATGTGATTGTGGAATTAATTGATCTGAATTGATTAGTAATGCCCGTGACCCTGATTCGGCGATAGAGAAGGGTTAAGGGTGTTACAGCCAGAACCAATCCTAGGCATGCACCTTTTCATTACCACACTTCTCACAACAATCAAATAACATAAAAAAGTGAATAGAACAATACAACACATGTATTTTCTCATTATCATACTTCTTATCTTTTAATCGATTAACTATGGATCATCTCATACAGATATATCAAAATTATATATAACATAATATAAATATTATAAACAATTATAAAACAAATGTATAAGGAGATGGGTAATTAAAATAAAATTGTCAGCCAAGTTTTCTATGGTTCAATTTGTAGAAAATAAATGGAAAACAAAAATTACACAATTTTTCACCAAAAGGCATTCCTTGAGTCTTCAATCGTCATTGCTCCATCTTTTCCTCATCATGGACTCCTTTTGGAAAAAAAAATACATTTAAATCCTATGCTCGTTTTCGAATCATAAGATTTCTATGAATTTATAATAATAATAATAATAATAATAATAAACAGTCCTACGTGGAGATGCTAGTCCAGGCTTATTTCCTAAAAACCACAATCTTGGCAAAAAACAATACTTATATAATATCACATACATTCTCATATATAACTCAAAACATACATAAGATCTAAAGAATGTCACTTTCTATGTAATCGAATCATTAAAGAAGAAGAGAAATTTATTTTGGTTATTTGTTTATACTTATAGATAGAGCACAACCTGACTCTGATACCAATTATTGGAAAAATGGGTTTGGAAAATGTAGTGGAAAATAAGTTTAATGAAAAATCAGAGTTTTAAAAAGTTTTCCAAAATTAAAACTTGGTTGTGATATCTAAAGTAATAAACACTTGATCAAAATTTTACATTTCTGATTCGTCTAAGATGAACGCTTCAACCGAGTATATTCTCCGCTACCTTCAAGCTTACGTCTACTGAGTGTGGGCTCGCTTTGAATAAAAATAATTTCCACAAAATTATCAATGGGGTAATTTCATAATTTTTCTAAACTTCTAGGTCAAGTTGCAAATAAAAAAATATCTCTAAAAATCTTCTGGAATAATTTCTTGTGATAATTTTCTTTATACAATTTTCTCTTGAATTCAAGTGTGAAATATGATGACCCATGGCATTCTTTATATAGGGAGAGTTTAGAGAATTCAACTATGATTAAATTTAATCACTTTAATATTAAATTAATATAATACTTATTAAGATAAATATTAAATTAAATTTAATATTAAATTTATTAAATTAATAGAATATTTATCTATCAGATAAATATTAAATTAAATTTAAATATTAAATCTTATTAAAATAATATTATTTTTGAAATAATTAATCTGAAATTAAAATATCTGGTAGAGTCTCAATAGGAGTGTGATTCCTCCGCTACTCAACCACCGAAAGACCACCCGTCGACCATCATAATGTCGTCGTCACCACCGTCAGCATCATCATGTCCAATGGTGCCATCGCAGGTGCAACACCCCGAGTTGATTCAACTGTTACCGATTTGGTGTAAGCTAGTGACGGCCCAACCAATTCAATTCAACCATCGGTTGGACCATCAAATCAGTTTCACATACCAAGCCCAGTTTGACCAATTGTTGGGTTCTTGTGCCCAATTTTCGATCTCAGGTCCAATTTTCAAGTTCAAGTACCCATTTAGTGAATTATTTGACTTGAAACTAATTTACAAAAAAATCATATTTATTTTAATTAACTTGATTAATTTAATTTTGCTTGTTCAAAATTAGTTTTCCCAAAAATCACTAAGATTTTCCAAATTAATTTTTCAAGGAAATTCTTTAATCAAATTTTCTAGTTGAACAATTCTTACAACTGCCTAATTTAATATCACATTGAATAAATTGACTAAATCAAATTATTTCCAAAGTCGTAGAATTTTTTTATGATTCAAATGCAATCCAATCAATTTTTTGTTGAGCTAGCGAAGGGACAATCAAACATATACAATTAGGCTCGAGTAATTGCAATTATGTCTAGAAACATCGTCCCGATAATTCACAATTTACTTCATGGAGTTAGTCAATAAGAAATACCATAATTGAAAACTCCTTATTGTAAATTTTTTACAAAAGCAATTTATCCAAGTACTTTTTGAAATGACCTCGTCATTTGTGTGCTACCCTCATATGATATTCTTGATTCCTATTTATTTCATTGTCACGATTGTGTCTTCTTAATGATTAATATAATCACTGTAAAAAAATAACTGTGATAAATTGTTTGGTCGTGAACAAGCAACCCATGACCACGTTCCATATTTATCAATCCACACAATGCCAATGAGAGGATATTGTTAACTCTTTAATCGAGCTATGAATTCATTGTTGCTAGTAAAGCCATGCCAAACACAAGTCTTTTGACTAATTCAGAATTTAGGTAAATCACACCATGAACGTCGCAAGTGAATTAATTCACAAAAGGATTTAGAATTAATTCAACTAGGGTCCAATCCAATGTATCATTCTTCCAATGAATATATCTATGTCTCTACCCATGCAGTCAACTGCTCCGGTAGCCAAGACTAGCATCTCCCCAATTGGAATTGTAGACGACATAATAATCTAAGTATTTGAATCAAATGCTCACTTTGATTCTTTTACAATATTACAAACTCGTTTAAATTATCTACTAAAGTAAGTTATCTTTCTTGCAATGTAAGCGTTCTTACAGTGCCACTTCTCATCAGTTTGAACTTAGACAATGAATGAGCTAATATTTACTTGTCACAATTTTGCTATGCATGCAAAACATGAAAGATAAAAATACAAAAGACATAATAGTGAAATGTGAAATTAAATTTATTTATTCATCGTTCAAGTACATAGAAAGCAATTACATATTTATTACATTATGGGTAAATTTCCTAATAGAAGTGATTGTAGTTCGGGACAATACACAAAGAATAACTCTAGAAATTGTTTAACTTTCATACTAGTAGTAATTGAATCCAGTCTTGGAAATTTATCCAAACTGTGCTCGATTGTAGCTAATTATTGGGCATGTATTCCGGAAAACTTATGTAAGTTTGTCTTGGTAGATAATTTGGTTACACGTCTGAAAGAAGGAGGAGAAAGGATAAGTTGGTTAATCACTTTTATGAACGTATAAATGAACCATTTCATGGATCACGTTTAATTAAAGTGATGCATCTACTTTCGAAATATGAAGTATTCCAACAGAATTGCTTAAGGACCAATCAACATAAGACTACTTTATCTCATCCTCCGTCACTCGAGCAGGTGGTGATAAATGAAAATACAGAGACAAGAATAAATAAATAAAACCTTTGGATAAGAAGACACTTCTCAAGCAGGTGGTGATAAACAAAAATACGGAGACAAAGCCTTTGAATGAGAAGACAATTCTTTCAATTGAAGACTGCCAGTTGATGCGGAGGATAACAAGTGATAGGCTTAAGAAACTTGAAGCAAAAGTTGAAGTGTGCACAAATGGGAGAAAGGAATTTGATAAAGATTGCAAGATGTTAAAAGAAAACAATAAATGAAACTAAAAAGCTCAACCTTATGATTGTATCCTCATGGATTGCCAGGTATTGTAGTGCTATTGACATCAAATAAAAATTAGCATACATATAGATAAATTTAAGAATTGTTTATTTTATTTGATAGATGCCAGTGATGTATGGTTACGAAGCAACAAGACTAATAAGAAGGGAGGAGAAACCATATAGTGTTAGTATACCAATGATTGCATTAACAACTGATCCTATACCTGAGAAGCAACTACCAGTGATGGAATGGATTCTTATTTGATTAAGGCATTGAATCCTGAAAAATTGCTCGAGATTATTCCAACTTTATCTGAATAATTTGTTTAGGTTTTTGGCTTCTTTCATATAACTTGTAAATAAGAGATGCATGTCACTAAAATGAAACTTCTTGATCTCTCTAGTTAAACTTCTATTAATGAATGTGTTAATAAATTGAATTAATGCTTTGGTATTTTGAATGTTAAAAAATTGTATATAACCATATAAACGATAAAGTAGGGGAGGAAAGATGTTCAAATGTCGATTATTTACATTGAGACAAGTTGAGAGGATAAATATATTGTTACTGGTGTCAGGTGTCAAGTTGAGAGGATAGATATATTGTTATAGGTGTCAAGTTTTGAGAGGATAAATATATTATTACAAATGTAGGCCTATGGTATATTATCTACAAATATCTTTACTTAAAGCCAATCTCAATCATGGTAGAAGGAGACATAGTGGAAAGAGTCTAGGGGTTTCTAGAGGCCTTTACTTACCTTATTGTCCAATAATGGCTAATAAAACAAGATTTAAATATAGAGAATATGTCTTCTTTTATTTATTTAAGCTACATTGTCATTATTGGAAAATATCCAACTGTTCATATGTTTGATATATGTATCATTTTGTAGCATTAATCTTTTTAGTAGTCAATATCACAACTTATAGAATTTAAAAGAATGATCAAACTTAAGAAAAAAATCTATACTAGTATTAGACTTGATTATGGATCGGACCATCGACTTAGGTCTGAAGGCCCGTCCAAAAAGTGAGAGAGTTTGGGCAAAAATATGGGTTTGTAAAATAGGCTTGGATAAAAAAATAAGTCTCATTTTCTAAAAGAGTCAGATTTCGAGTAGGAATTTTTTATCCAAATCTGGCCCGAATCAGCCTAAACTTTCTTTTTTGCTGTCAATTCGCTATTATATTACTATTATTTTATTATTCTTTAAATATTGTCTAACTTTTATTTTATTTTTAATTTTGCTACTATTTTAGATGACTTTTTCCCTACTATCTTAGTTTTTCATCTCACCAAATTTAAGTCAGATCACAAACCCCTCTTGATTGATGTGGGGAAAAAGAAATCCTAACATCAGTAATAAGTTATTAAAAATTTTTTGGGGTTGGCTAGAGCACGATAGTTTTAAAGACCTTGTCCAAGAAAGTTGTGTAACACCCCAAACCCGATCGAGTAGGTTCGACCTAAATCTGGCAAGCTACATTAGCCACTGAAATGACTCTCCGTTAACTCCCAACCTAACCTCCAACACACCACGTACTTACAACAAAAATCGTGCTAAGTTATAACACAGCAACAGAAATAATTTACACAAAGGAAAATATGCGAGCTTACAAAACTCCCAAGAAAAGTTTGCATGTCATCTGTAAACAAGTTAAGGTTCGCACATAACAACTTAGTTTAGGTTCGCTTATACAAACGGGCTTCACAATTAAAGAATTATTCATGCAAGGATTTCATCCTCTAATAGGGTTTCGCATGTATACAATAACATAGGTTCACTTAGTAAGATACAACATGAGTTCGCATAACACATACAGAGTAAGTTCATATAAAACATGAGTTTGTAAGGTAACAACATTTCGCATACTTCCTAGGTTCGCACCTAAACATGCAAAACTTGGTTCGCGTACAATAAAGGCTTTGTAAATAGATAAATCTTTCACAAACAAGGGTTCGCATACATATATGGGTTCGTACAATTTACCTAGGTTCGTAAGTGATAAGACTAACACTTTCAAGGGTATGCATATAATTTTTAGAATTTAAACACAGGGATCGTAGAAAATAATACTTGGCAATAAATCTAACTTGTATAATTTGATAAAAATTAAAGTAAATCAACATAGCACTTATTCATGAAAAGCATCAAATTTATTCATAAAAAAAAAAAAAGATAAACAAATATTCTAAGTCATGGTTCACAAAACAATAAAACAAAACTTAAGCAGACAAAATAAACTTAAGCTTAAAGATAATTGTTTCAATAATAGAGTCAAAAATATAATGAGTTTAAAACCCTCTTAATTAAAAACCCCATCACCTAATTTTCAAGGTTCACTAATATCTAATTAGGGATGTGCCTTGCCAAGACATCTACCTCGCCACTGTTATCCACGACCTACTTACCTACGAAGTAAGAGAGGAGTGGGTGAGTTCATTGCGAACTCAATGAATAATCAGGACTCAACAAGGTATGCTTTTAAACAGAGCTTAAAACAGAAGGAAGATTTAGTCCTAAAATCGTTTCGCATGTTAAGTTCACAGTGGAGATGTAAAACCCAGTTCGCAAATCTTGTCAGAAAACAAAAGTCTGCAACAACAGTTCACATGTATTCACTGAAAATCATACTTAAAAACTTAGCTTGTGCTTTCTTGAAAACAAAACTTATTTAGCATGAAACATGCTTATATACTTGTTTTATCAGAATGGCTGAGAAGCATAAAATATGTTCTCACACTTAATACACTTATTAGAATTTGTCTCATTAGATATGTGAATCTCCTTATAATGCCTCAAAATGACTCAAAGAGTTCTTATAGCATGTCCCACAAGTGCAGCACGAGGCAAGACACTCTCTTGTACACTAACATGTCCCAGTGAATGGAGCACAGTTCGACGTTCCCTTATCACTTCATATGTCATTGGGCCTCAACACTCAAAATCACAGAAACAGAAAGGTGATTACTCACAATCCTTTAATATACCAATATATCCAACATGGCTTGCAAAAGAGCACGCACAAAGACATATCACAGAGAGCTCATAAAGGGAGCTTGCACAAAATCTTATCACATAGAACTCGTATAAAGAGCTCACTTGAAAACACTTGTAAAGAGCTTGTACAAAAGCTCTTAAAAAATAATTTATAAAATTGTACTTAAAAACATTTCTTAAACATAGGCTTACATAGGAGCTCGCATAAAACTTAGCTTTTAAAACATACATCAAAATCGTGTTTTTGAAAATAGATTTCTAGAGCTTGAAAATAGGGTTTTGTCAAAAACTTACTTTTTAAAACTTTGTTTGAAAACAAGTTCTTGGAAACCATCACAGTTTGCATACAAGATATGAACCTTAAACATTTGTACAGAAAAATATATTGGTTAGCACATACTTATGACGATCTAGATCACTCGCTGAAAAACTAAGAAACTTAAATAAGCTTGGCTTTACCTTTATCTTTGCTGGTAAATGGTCCGGCTGGTTCACAACATACATAAACACACAAATTACATAAACAGACAAAACTTACAGAATTCACACATGCAAGCGAACCTAGCTTACTAGAAATTACACCTAACAAGACAGAAACTTAACGTCCTATGAACTAAACTTAGAACAGAGACTTTGATGGAAGAATATCGATGGAAGATTTTCACAGAATTAAGGGCTGTATTTATAGACCCAAGAGTTCTAGTAATCTAAGGATACCCTACTTGACTTAGGAAAGACGTTACTTACACGTAAAGTATTCCTAGATACACTATATCTTTATTTCCTAATTTGAATCTAACTTTATATTTGACTGTCGAACCCCGATTCACAACTCAACTGGCGAACCCCCAGTTCGCCAAACAGACTAGTGAACACCAGCTCACCATCACATTGGCAAACCCTTTGCAATGAACTGGCAAACCCCTTACCACATCTTTTGGTGTACACTGCTACTGCTGAACTCCTTGCTGATACTCTTTTGGTGAACTCCTAGCTCACTGAAGCCTTGGTGAACCCCTTATTTGCTGAAGCACTGGCGAACCCTCATTTTGCGAGGCCAAAACTTCCAAGCCCGACCTCGGGATATTACAAGCTGAGTGTCAAACTAGTCCATATCCGAGTCCATGACAGCTTTTATGACATGGTGAAGGAATGGAACAACAATACTTGCAAGTATATTAGGGTTAGGAAGAAAAAAGTGATGGCAAGGTTAAATAGGATCCAACGGGCAATGGAAACTCATCAAATGAGAAACTCGATTGCTTTGAGGGCTAAAGTTCAACAAAAGTCAAAAGAAATTCTTAGCTATGAGGAACATATCTAGAAACAGAAAACCAAAGTAGACTAGCTTAAATTTAGGGATTAGAATACAAATTATCTTCACAGTAGAATTATGTCTCCTAGAAGGCATAATTATATAAAGGCGTTGTGGTTAGAAAAGGAATGGTGTTACAATGGATGGGCAAAATTTGGTTCGATTCGAAAAAATCGAAAAAAATTGAAGTTTAAGTTATAATCAAATCGAGTTATTCGAGTCAACTTGATTAAGTATTTCAAGTTTTAAGTTTGAGTCGAGTTAAATTTTACAATTCGAATAACTCAAATAATTTGAATAATAGATTGGTGTAAATAGCATTTTGGTTCCTGTCAATTTTGAAAATGAGTAAATTGGTCTCTCTAAACAGAAATTGCATAAAAAAATTTCAAAATGATTTTTAAATTTCAAAATGTTTATAAAAATTTCAAAATTTATATTTTTTTAAAATTATAAATATATATAAAGAAAGTAAAAAATTTCTAAAATAATAATTTTAGAACCTAAATATATTAATTAATGGTTTAGTTTATCGATTTAGGATGATAAAATAGGACTTATGAATTCGATTAACTCAAAATTTTTTCACTCGATTGGATTAGATGCTCGCCTCTAACAATGATGATGAGCTAAAAAATGCAACGATTGCTTTCCTAGTAAGCTATATTCAATGAAAGATACTATTATAGCAAGTTTCTTATTTCTAATTGTTTACCAAATATTAGAAAGGAAGATATTGAGTTTCTCAATTTGAGAGTGATTGATGTGGAGAGCAATTCAACCTTGTTTGATATGGTACCTTTGAAGGCACCAAGTAGGGATGGTTTACATGCAAAATTTTTCCAAAGTCAATGAGATATGGTTGTGCCTTTGGTATGTGAGATGATTAAATAGTTTTTAAAGGAGGTGTTTTAGAGCCTGAGTTGAATTTTGGTGAAGGGTGTTTAAGAAGTGATTTACTATATAATTTTTGTTTAAGAAGTGATTCACTTTATGCTCATAAAGAAGAGTCGTATTGATTGGATGACAATTAAAGTAGATTTGAAAAAATTTTGTGACAAAATTCATTAGGAATTTCTTGAAAACACTTTGAGGGATGCTAATATTTTGCATAGCTTTATAAGTATGATTTTGCATTGCATAATTTCTTCTTCAATATAGGTTTTATGGAATGGCTTGCTAACGGAAGAGTTTGTCCTTCTCAAGTAATAAGGGTTTAGGGAATAAGACAGAGAGACCAGATATCACCGTATCATTTCATTTTGAGGATGGAGCATTTGAGCCACATTAATTTAAACCATGTGGAAGATAAGGAGTGGAAATTACTCAAGCTATCAAGAAATTGTCAACCAATTTCATATCTTTTCTTTGCGGAAGATCTGATCCTATTTTGTAAATCAAACTTAATCCAAGCAAATATTATCGATTCTCTCTTGAAGCAATTTATTATTTTTCAAGTCACAAAATTAATGCTTAGAAGACTCAGGGATATTTTTGACCAACACAGGGAGCAGTGCTCAATATGCAATAGTTACAAGGTTTGGTTGAAGGGGGTTGATGATATGGGAACTTATCTAGGGATGCTACTCTTCCACAAAAGAGTCTCAAGATACATACTATTTCGTACTAGATAAAGTTCATAAGAGATCAGAAGTTGGAATGCTAACCTACTTTCTATGGCTTGTAGGGTAGGGATGTTCAAACGGTTAACTAAACCGAATTAATATTAACTGAATTAACTAAATTTTTTAATCCTTTAACTGTTAACAGAATTAAATTTTTTTAAAAAAAACTAACCGAATCGAAATATTTCGATTACTTTGATCGGTTAACCGAATTAACCGAAATTTATATGTTTTATTTTTTTCGTACAAACAAATATAAAACATATAAAAAATTAATAATGTTGATTTGTAGTGAGATTGAAAAGTCGGTGAGAAGTTTCGTCGGATAATAATTGAAAAGCAGCTAAATGAGATACGTGTTATCAATCAATTCATAATGGCAAATGCGAGAGCTCATTCATCCTCAATTCAGGCTTTAATCTATTGGCGAACTATGAGGCTCTCTGGTCCAATTTCTTAAAAGTAAAATATAATTTTGGTGCAGGATGCCACAAAAACTGATAGCTTGAATTGTTCTTGAATTTGGGGATCCTTGATGAGGTCTTGGGATAGAATAAGAGAGCATTTATTGGTCAATCAGTGATGGTGCGCATGCCAAGTTCTAGGTTGATACATGGATGCCGGAGCTTGGCCCAATAAAGGACTACTACCTCAACTCATATTACATTGATGATGAGATGAAGGAACGAGTTATGAGGGGTGTTGAAATTGGGAGTTTTTGGAGCAAGTCTTCAGTCTGCAAACTCCCGTACACATAGCGAGAATTAGGCCACCTTCGATGAGGGCAGGATCGGATATTTGTGTATGGCGTTGTGTCAATAACGGTAGATTCTCAGTCGCAAAAGCCTATAGATATTTAGCAGAACCATTTGATAATCGATGGCTTCAAGTATGGAGATTACAAGCTGCTCAATGCTGTGGATTGCTTTGTGAGGGAAGCTTCTATCTTAAGAATGCAGGTCATGTTTTGAGAGAATGCCATGTTGGACGGCATTATTTGGGATAAATCTGTACCTCAAAATGTCATATTCCAGGTTTTTTCACTGATAGGTTTGCGAAAAATATTAGCAGTAGTTGTTTTTGATGTTGGAGAGGACTTTAATTCCGAAGGAATGGATAATAAAAACGAATCCTGTAGGCTGTAACGCATCTGCATCTGCATCTGCGCAAAGGGTAGTCGAGCAGATAGGTTGGAGATATCCCAAGTGGAACTGACTGAAATCGAATGCGGATGGAACAGTCAAGTAACGCATCTGCATCTGCATCTGCATCTGCATCAGCTGGGGAAGTGCAGTGGATCCTGAGAATAGAGGTGGTTCTTTATTGCGGTCCAAAACAAGTATCTTGTTTCATTAGCAACACTTCTTGTAGTCAAAAGTGTAACGAAAAAGCTGATTTAATTACATTTGAAAGTAAAAATTATCATAATACCTTCATTTGTGTATAAAAATTACTTAAATATTTGTGTATCATTACTATTACAAATAATTTACATTAACTATTTAAAAGATATTTATATTTTATATTTCATGTATCATTATATTTAAATATTTAAATATCATATAATTAATTTTTTATCTTCTATTATCATATCTAAAAAGAACATTTTAACTTTCAACCATAATTTTTAATAATAAAGAATACTAAAAACTAACAAATACACTTCTTCACCACAATTTTAGAAAACACTTTTTTTTCAAAAATACTCTTGAGAAGCACTTCCAAACAACAACTGTAATAAAAAAAAACTTTTGGGTGGTAATTTAACAATTGTACCTAGTTTATTGAGTGATATGGTTGGCAGAAATTTTGAGCCTTGATTTGAGGTGTAGCTTGTCTTTTTAGGGCTGTGCCCTCTCTTCAATTCAAAAAAAAAGAAAGAAAAGAAAAGTAGAAGGCAACATACGAGCTTGAAATGTTCAAAACCATTGGATAAATCTTAGTTTGTCATAAAACGCCCGCTTCGTTTAGGCAGAGTTAATGAAATCATACTAAAACGCGTCACTCAAACTTCTCTTGCCAGCATTTAATTCCTTTTTTATCTAAATAAAAACTAACAAGACTACGTCTTAAAAAGATACTAATGGAAAATTTAAGCACTTGTGTTTAAGCTCTCAACCAAATTGCCAGCGAAATACTGTATTCCTCTTGCCTTATAGCTCATCCTGCAAAAACACAATAATCGATCAATAAACATACATAAATACATACATGCATACATACTGTAGTAATAATATTTGATCAGAAAGGCAGAATACTTACATGTTGTACTGCATCTTCCTCAGCACTGTCTTTGCTTGAATCCGACTCACTTCCTTCACCATCATCAGTATCATCATCGTCGTCCTCAGCCTGGAACATCATCAAGCAACACCGTGAAAATCATAACAAAAGAAAACAGTGAGTGAAATCATATTCATAAGAAGGCATGAGTGAAATCATATTCATAAGAAGGCATGTATGCTTACATCAGAATCAACAGGCTCATCCTTCGATTCCTGAACATCATGTTCCATCAGTTAGAATGTAAAATACAATAAGTAACATATAAGACAGTCTTTGATTAAAAACGGTACCTCTTCCTCTTTCTTCTTCTCTTCCTCCTCGAATGCTGCCTTCTCAGCCTGCAAAAGCCAATAAAATCACTCGCATATGAATAAAACAACTAAGAAATATGTGTATATGTACATTTATTATATATTCAAAATACAGAGATGCACTTACATCCTTCTGCTTGCCCCATGTTTCTTCAGCTAGTTTCTTGGCATACTCTACATCATCAGCAACTAAGATGTTATCAAACATTGTTCCTGATTTCACCTGACAAAACAGAAACAATGAGCCATTACGGTTTTAAAATGGCATGGATTAAAAAGTATTGTAGGAGTAGAGAATAAAGGGGCAAAACAATACCTGCCACAACTCAATACCAACATACTTCAAGCTGGGGAAAACATAGAGATCCGGATCATCCTTGAAATCTGAGGGTCATATGAAAACACATAATAAATAACCTAAAACTTTGCTGTTAAAGAGTAAAAAAGAAAAAGGCTTGAGAGGAAAGGAAAAGAAATAAACCAGGGTTGTCAATCATTGGTGCCTTCCACTTGCCCTTGTAGTTGGGGTTCTTGATTTTCTGCAGATAAGAGGAAAATTCTTTACACATTTCTAATTCAAAAATAATATTAAAATGCTGCATCTAGTTAAGGATTTCACAAACCTTTGGCTTCCATGGGCCCTTGTATTCAGGATTGGGAATAGTTGAAGGTGTCCATTCACCATCTTCTTCATCATCCCAATCTTCAGGCTGGTGTAAATTATTTCAACCATTAATCTTTATTTTAAATAAGGCATGGCATTTCCCAACAAAAAGCATTCCAGAAAGAATTAAATGACTACCTTCTTAGCATCAGGATCTGGAATTTCTTTAGGAATGTCATCATAACCCTGTAGTAATCAAAGACGAGATTATTTTGCCCATGCACTTTCAGGAAGTATATATAAAGTAGCATAAGAGAATGAAGGGGCAAGATTACTACCTCAGGCTTCTTGTCTTCGGGATCAGGAATGTATTCCTTGTCATCCCAATCTTCAGGCTGTCCATGATGCAAAATACTTAAGTTGTATTCAAAATTCATATGAGAACAAAATAAGCCAAAATGACATCAATTTAGATTAGGTTTGACCAATTACGGTCAACTACCTTCTTGGCCTCAGGATCCTTTATTTTCTTAGGTGGGAAAAGATCCCAATCAGTGTACAAGCTACCAGTTTGTTTCTCAACATTGTCAACAAGGATACTGTAGGTAGCATCCGGACGGAGAATGAACGTATAAACATGAGTGAGTTGGTCAGTCTCACAAGGAACTTCCTTTTTGATCAAGTGGTTTGTCCCATTGTAGGTGAGAATAGCATGCACTTTCTTAGTGCTATAGCCGCAGATATCAGGCCCAAACATGATGCTGCAACCAACCAACACAACAAAAAATGGGTAAATCCATAATAATTATACCTTTTAGAGATACATATAGCTTAGATCACAGGTGAAGAAAAAACCTGTATGGGGTTTCACCACCAAATTTCTTCTGGTCAATGTCACCGCTGAGCAACTTCATGTAGCCACCACCACAATCAAGCTTTTGCTCATGCTTGACTGAAAATTGGAAGACTAGAGTCTTATCTTTGTTGTTGACTTCTGGGAACTCAGCTGAAATAGCATAGAACCTGTAGTCTTCACTTGTTTGAATACCTATACAAAACGCAAAGCCATCAGCAACTAACTAGAAACAAGGAGTTAAAAGACACCTTTTACGAGTATCCAGAATGTTACCTTTGTCATTAGGATCTCCATTCCATTTTCCAGAAGTGTAATTCCACTCCCCAGCCATGTTCTCATCCTTTTTCCAGTCAGATTTTACCCACCGACTTTCCCATCCCTCTTCAGTTTCATAACAAAAAAAAAAATTAGTCCCAAATAGAGGAAACTGTACAATTTGAAAACAGTGAAAGGTAAAAAAGGTACAATTAAAACAAAAGTGGCTTGCTTTACATGAGTTCTCTTTAATTTTTTTAAAGGAATTCAGAATCATGAGAATGTAAGCAGTTATAGTACTACTATTTACAGTTTCTACTTGATTACTCCCATATGTATTCTTCTAAAAAAGATAATAAGTATAAATTATTTCCTTCTCACATTACTAAAAACTAATTCTTCATTCACTTCTCTAAAAATAACAAACACTCTCTCAACTCTCAAGTATCAATGAACAATAAAATAATACAAACGCTAGAACACTGTTAAAATCAACTGAAACGCTAGATACTGTAGCTTCCACCGCCATTTCTTGTGGTAATTAAACTACATTTCTGATATTAAGCTTACAAAAAAAATTCAGAATCACAATGCCAAATAGAAAATGCAGATCTAATCGAATTAATTATATTTTCAAACGTAATTAAGCATTTGATAAAAGAAACAAATCAAAAACAACTGGATCGCCAAATTAACACGTTAAAATAGCTTGATCCGTTCAAATTAGATCGAAATGAAAGCATATATCTCTACAAAAACAGATTCAAACGGCGAAAGCAAGCCGATCTAAAAGACGAGCCCGTAAAGGCTTACGGCTTACCATCAAAACGTTCTTCGAAGAATACTTTAGCGGAGGCGATGGCGAGGAGCGAAACAAAGATTACAGATAGGAAAATAGGGTTTCGTTTGGGAATCGCCATTAGTGAAGCTGCAGAGTGGCAAAGGGAGATTGACGAGTTTCCATTTATATAGTGGTCGTTGAATTCAGTGATGGTTTACGGTACAGTGAAAAAATGACATGGACTGTAGTAAATTATCTCAGCCAATGGATGAAAGCCACGTTTCCATTAGATTGACGTGGCGAAGAACTATTGGGAACGATTTGACATGACACGTAGAGGATTTATAAAAGGTTATGTTTCAGTCATTCGGAACTGTGCTAAACGTGGCAATTATTCAGTGGTCCAGCTAGAGAGGGGTCCACTCTACAAGTTAATTTGTGGCTTTGGCCATACTTAAATTTCATAATTTAGGAGTAGGATTTACGTTCTTTTATTTATTTTTCTTAAAAATGGTATTGATTACCTGTTATATTTAAACATTATCTTTAAATTTATTCAAAATTTTAAAATATATACTTTATACTTTTTAAATAATTTTAATCATTTTTAGTTTTTTAAATAAATTTTTTAATTTATAAATTTTAAAAAATTAATTAGTTACTGACATGGTTCAATTCATGTGTTCATTATATCTAAAAATACAAGTTTAAGAGTTAAAAGAGACGAAAAATTAAATAAAAAATTAAGTTTGAGGGCGAAATAAATTGTTGTGCCTTTTTATTTTAGATAAAAAAGATTAATTTATTTTTTGTTTATAAAAGATATTATGATTTTAAAAGTAAAAAGATTATCAATATTAAGATTTAGATGATAGACCATTAATTAACGATGATTGTTAGGACCAAACTGAATTATTCTCCAATGCATAAATAAAAACATTGTTTTTTTTTTTCATTTCTAGTTAATAGGAGTGTTATTTTCATCTAAAAAAAGTTGTAAGATCAAATATGGCACAATTTACATTGGATTTATATGTAAAAAAAAGTCGATTGAGTCTCAATTTGATTAATATGGATATTGTTGTCAATGTAAGAGGATAAGGGTTCGAGTGCACTGAAGCACATTATCTTCCTATTATGAATTGGGAGGGAATATGAGTTTTGTGTCAAAAAGAGAAAATATAATTAAAAACTATAATGAAATTATTTAATATATATATATATATAATTTATCATATGATCAAATCTTTCAATTGAATCTATTAGTGAGGCCTATTTGATTATTTTTTTTCTTAAATAAAAAATTAAATTTATTATGGGTAGTATACAAGTAATATATTTTTTATCTCATAAGCAGTTTTAAAAAATTGGTATGTATTTTTTTATTATTTTATTACATCTTTATAGGATACTTGTCGATCTTGAACTCCATTTGTAGAATTTAAAAATCTCCGTTTGTAGAATTTAAAAACTATGTTAACAATGTATCAAATATGATCATGAATAAAAATCATATTTAAGATGTTAAAAAAAATAAAATTTTATATTGGAGTTTTGTTTTATGGTAACATTTTTAAATGTGTATTAAATTGAAAGAGTAGCGACAATTATATGATAAAAAGGTAATAAAACCAGAGAGGTAAATCCATCAAATAAGATAATTTTGGTAGGCCATGGACTCTAAATCCAATAATCTCTAAAATGGGCTACAGCCGGCACCTTTTTTTCGGGTTTTTTTTTTTTTTTTTTCTAAATTATATTATTTGGCTTGTATGCTTAGATTGGAAGACACTTAAAATTCATTGCATAACATGACTTGACTTTGTGATCAAATTTATAATTATGTGAGCTAAGATTGCACGAGGTTTGATTAAAAAAACATAAAAGTTTATTATTCCAATTGAAGTATTAAATTTATTTATTGTTGCTAAAATTGAGTAATTAAATTTGATTGAATTTTAATTTAACTGGTATAAATATTGTTATTAATATAAGAGGATATGGATTCAAGGGCGCCGAAACATATTATCTTCCTATTTATGGGTTGGAAAGGGGCTATACTTAGTTATAGGCATTATATCAAAAAGAATAGATATAATCAGAACCTATAATAAAATTATTTAACAAAACTTTGGGTAATTAAAAGTAACAAACCCAAGCTGGATTTTTCTTTGCTTATTGGTTTTTTTTTAAGTGTAAGATAATAGAATTACATAAAAACATGTTTTAAAAAATATTTCTTATTTAATTTGGGTGTAATTTCTTATAATTATATAATGGTAGTATGTTTGGGTAATCAATGTAAAGGAAAAGGTTGTATAAAACAAGAACGACAAGACATCTGTAATCCTTTTTTAGTAGTTTAATGCATATCAGCATTTTCATTCTAAATTTCATATTTTCATCCTGAAAGAAAAAACAGATCCAAATGAAAGTCTTGAAATTTAAGATCAAATTGCTGATGTGGCATTAAACTATTGAACAGGGATAATATATCTATTTCATACAATCATTTCTCATCAATATAATTGTTGGGTCTCACCGAATTAGGTGTAATTAGAATATTTTAATTTATTTTATTTAACGATGAGATGTCATTATTATTCATTGATAGTGCATGAAATTTATGGACTAACAATGCATCAAATATTCTTCGTTAAATCAAACCTCGGTCTTATAACTATTACATGTAATATCGCATTCAAATTGTCCTATTTGCGTACAAAATAATATTGTCTTGAGGTGAACGAAGATTGGAAACATGATATTTAGGAGACAATTTGAACACAATGTTATTTGTTTCCACGAAAAACCAATCAGGGGCGAAGCCAGAACAATTTTGTAGGGGGGCCGTAAGAAATTTTAATTTTTTTATAGTCTATATCTTTATAATTTTTAAAAGATTAAATTGAATTTTTATAATTTTAAGGGAGCCAAATTATTAATTTGAAATTTTTAAAAAAATTTAAAGGCCAAAATAATAATTTTACATTTTAGGGGGCAGGTCCATGCCAGCCCCTAGATTCGCCCCTGAAACTAAATTAAGTAATGGTAAATTTTGTGAAATTACCGATGTTGAAAGTAAAAGAAAAGAAAAAGATGATTACATAAGCACCAAATGGAAGAAGAGGACCAAGTGCATTGGGCTTCGCAGTCGTTTACTCTTTGAAAACTACGAAATGGATACGAAAGATTTGTGTTCCTAAAGATCCAAGGAGAGTCGTATACAATGTATTTATATTATACCTACGCTTTGGGTTGTCCAGAGGGTTATTCTATGTATGCTTGTTGGTTCTTTCACTAGTCATGTTCGCTCTACATTTTTACGTGTTTCAAGTTTTTTTCAAAAGAACCGTGTCAAATGTGTTAATTGATTTGATCTCTAATAGACACATGATTGTGTTGAATGCTTGAAACATCGCATCTATAAACTTAAAGCTAATTTTGTATTGTTTCTCAAAAATACTTTTGAGTATTTTTTTCAAAAATACTTTTAAAAAGTTCAAAAATATCTTATTTAATAATATTTTTATTTTAAAAATATTTTTATTTCAAAAATACTTCTAAAAAGCAATGCTAAATTAGCTATTAATAAACTTCAAATTCCCTAAGAAGACCAACAACAGATATCTGGTGGAACATGTCAAAGCTAAGTGCAAAAAGATAAAAGGACTAATGTAGTTTAGTCCATTCTGCAGAGTAGTCGAATTCCACATGAAAATTATGAGAGAGATGAGCTTGATAATAACCAGAGAAATATCTTGTCGTATTCATATTCACATTCCATCATCTCCTTTCCTAACCTTTTTTTCTGAAAATTTCTTTACTTAGAGCTGGACTCAAGCATTAGAAAATAATCAACTTAACTCATCTTTCTAATTTTGTAAATTGAATTAAACATTTTTAAAACTCTTTGGTAGATCTAAATTCATGTCAGTTCGAAAAATATTAACGATACTAAAGTTTTATAAACTTGAACTTACTTTATGATGTGACTTGTGTAACATTACGTGCAAACTAGATTTGTTCATGAGCCGGGTCACTCGGTCAGACTCGAAGGTTCATTCGAAAAAGTGGGAGGATTTAAGTAAAAATATAGGCTCAAAAAAGGACTTGGGCAAAAAAATAAGGTCATTTAAAAAATGGGTCGGGCCTCAGATAAGGCTTTCTTGGCCCGTGCTCAACCCAACTCAAATATGAAAACAAAAAAAAAATCTAAATTTTTTACTATTTTTTGCTTTTTTTATTATTTTCTTGCTATTTTCTTTTTACTTTTTTACTATTTTACTACCATTTTACAATTATGTTACTATTATTTGTTGTTATTATTTGGATATTGTATAACTCTTGTTTTATTGTTAATTTTGTTACTATTTTTCATATTTGCTTGTTAAGTTACATTTATCTTAGTGTTATTTAAGTATATATATATATTTTAAATTTATTTTTAATTTGTTGGAAAAGATTTATGTTAATGTTTTTAGTATTTTTGATGTATTATATATTTTTAAAAAAATTATATAAAAAATTAATATGAATGAGCTTGGGTTTTAGTATTTTTATCCGGGTCGAGCTTGGACAAAATTTGAAGCCCATTTTCCAGGCCAGGCCCAAGCCTAGCAAACGGGCTAAAAAAGATTTTAGACCTAACCCGGCTCATGAACACCTTTAGTGCAAACATATTTTATAGAAAAAAAAATCAAATCCAATGTAAAAACAAGTAATTGAGATTTTTTATTAAAATGATATAAAAAGTGAAATTAATTTTCAAAGTGCTATAAATTACACATTATTTATCAAAATAATATGAATGTTAGAATAATTTAAGTATAACACATGGGCCACACTTAGAGGTGTTTGTGGGTCAGGTTAGATTGTGTTTGGGTCAAGCCTAAATATAATATTAACATACTTTATGTTTGTTTAAGCTCGGCCCGACTCGAAATATGAGTTTAAAATTTTACCCAAACCCATTAATATTTGCAAAAGATTAAGTGATTAACCCAAGTCCATTTTAGGTCTGCCTATATTATTTTTAAAAAAATATTTATATTATATTATATTAATATTTAATAATTTTATTTTTTATTTATTGAAATTTTTTATATAGTTATCTTAACATTATTTTAACGTTTACATTAGAGCAGTATTATATATTTAGTATAGGTTTATTTTGTTATTGTGTTCTAAATTACATAATATATAAAAATAACATAATATAAAGTATTATAAACTTAAAATAGGTCGAGGTTAGGCCTTGAATGTTCAAGTTTGAATTTAGCCCATATTTTAAATAGGTCTAATTTTTTTACCTAAACTCCTCCCAAATTTCGAACGAATCTTTAAGTCTAGGCGAATAACTGAATTCATGAACAGTCCTATTCATTAGTTGGTATTTTAGGATAATGTTGCCTATGATATTTGCCACAATTAAAATTATTGTTAACTTTTTTTGACTATAAAAGAGCTAAATATCATTAAAGCGAAATTAAGATATTTTTCAATGCACAAAAATTTTCCTAAATAATTTATAACCTATATATCATTTTGGAAATTAATTTTATTTTTTATATTATTTCAATTAAAAAAAAAAGGAAAACAAGTATCTGCCTTGAAGAGTGTCTTGCAAACGACGCCGTTTTCCCTAGCCGGAGTCTGCCTCAAAGTTCAATATTACTACTAGTTTCTCCTCGTGGAAGAAACAAATAAATCATCGTTTGTTTTGCGGATTGACAACAAAGAGGACGACAAGGTACGATGAAACCCTTTCTAACTATCTAATCTCCATCTTCTGCTATTCATCTTCGGTATTTCTCCCCAAGTACCCAAATTTTTTTTGGCTTAATTTTTATTCTTTTTGCTTCTTTTTTCAGGCATTGAATTGAAGGGATTGAATCTGTTGATTTTAGTAATATGGGGTCATCATCCGTAATAACCCCAGAAGATGTGTTGGAGTCATTGATGAATGATGGAACCATTGATACTCTCAGGTTGAAGATTATAAATCAACTAAAAGCCAATGTTAGTCCCTTTCTTATCTCATTTATATTCAACCTGATTTTATCTGGGTATTTTTGTTTTGTTGTCAAAATAGTTCCCTGAACGTTTTTCTGGTACACTGTCCCTTGAATTTGTGCATTATCATGAAAAATTGCAAATTTAGTGATATTTGAGCTTGTTTGATAGCTTGGATTTGAATCTTCGTTCCTTTGCTGGAATGCAATGATCAATTATTGAGTGAACTCTTTGGTCGTACATAGATTTTGGAGTCCCCTTGTGAATCCGGTTAACTCCTTTTAGTTTTTCTTTCTTTATGGTGTTATAAAGGAGAAGATTTTTTCTTTTTTGTGGGTACTGGTTATAACGTTACATACTTAGTGTAATCTCTATAAATGTTTGACAATGATTTGTTTATTATATTTATTGTTCCAAGTTCTAACTTGGTTAAAGATGATCAATTAACTTAAGTTCTGGGATCTCCGTTGAAGTTGCTGATATTGATTGTGTGCTTTGCTGACATTACATAATTAATTAATATTGTCTACAAAACCTATATTCATTGAATTTGAAGAGTAATGACTTATAACGCTTCCTACAATGTATATGATATCTTCAATTTCTATTTGCTATAGGAGGAGCTGAAGAACACAACCATCAAAATGGCAGAGCACAGTAAGGTCCTCAACACGTCTGGTGCGGAGAAACAGACCAAAAGAGAATTGTTTGATGCACTTAGGCAGGAACTTGAGTGAGTCTTGTGGATCCTTTATTGTTCTTAACAGCTAACGCTCGATGTTTCTTAGACCATTTCATGTATTTCTTTCATGTTTTTATCCTCCCAGCCTGAGGAGAATTTTTTGATGCACTTAGGCAGGAACTTGACTGAGTCTTGTTGATTCTTCATTGTTTTTAACAGCTAAAGCTCAATAATGCTTTAGATGGTTTCGTGTACTTCTTTCATGTTCCTACCCTTCCAGCTGAAAGAAAATTGTTTGATGCCCTTAGGCAGGAACTTGTTGTTTGTAACAGCTAAAGTTCAATAATGCTCTAGATGGTTTTGTGTACTTCCATATCTTTACCATCCCAGCCTATATGTTTCTAATAATTTATAAAACTTTTTAAATCTTCACTCTCAATTTGCTATTAGCTCCTGACTGGAAATCTAATGGGAATTAAATGTAAAGTGGAACTAATTTTTGTTCTTATCATTGGGCAGAACCCCAGTGCTCGAGAGGGCCTCAAAAGCAGTTTGGGAGTTGATTCTAGACAGCAATGGGCTAGGGAAGGAAATAAGTGAAACAGTTGAAAGAGTATTTTGTAAATTAAGTGGCAGGGAACCTCCACTGTTTCCTCATTCAAATGATATTGTTCTTCAGCCTGAAAAAGCAGTCGGAAACGAGAAAAGAAAAGGGAAAGAAAAAGAGTATGAAAACGAAAGGGAGAACTCTAAATCCAAATCAAAGAAACGAAGTTTCAACGTCATGAATGCCAAGGGAAATGCCACTGACATCACTGGAACCTCTAGCGATACTCCAGCTGCACCTCTTGATGTTAATTAATCTCCCACAACTAGCATGAAGATATGTTTATGTGTCAACAGAGACCATTGTCTCAGAACCTGGTGTGGTCTTTTGACTGGGAAAAAAAAATCACCCTTCAATTTCCAGTGATAGAACAATACAATAGTGCTAGGTTTAGTTCATTTCCATGTTATCCCCAGGCCTGTTTCTTTTGGCTTTGCTTATTTACTCTTGTTTTTTTAGCATCTTTTTGGCTCTTGCACAATAGAAATCCCCTTGACGCTCAATTGTTTCTTGTCTTTGTTGTAATTTGATAGATTGCCCTCAAAAGAGACCATTTGCACTTAGAAGATGTCGAGTTCATAGCTGCGAATTTTCAAAACAGATATGGAGGAAGGTATTGGCAGCTTGTGATAGTGAAAGAAGTGTGGAATCTTGGCAGGATGAACTAAATTGGGCAGTATATACCAGATTTGGCATTTGAGAAACAGGAGACTCCATGGTGCAAAGGACTTAGCATGAAGTCGTTTAACATAGTTGTGAAGATTCTTTTTTTTTTTTTGATAAAAAGACCCGAAGATTCTTATGAGTAAGAATAAGGGGCTGTTTGCTTCATCATTTTTTGATACAATATTTAAAATTATGCACAGTCTCTCCCAACTCTTAAATAAAAAGACACAGCACACTGAAATCTACGTTCTCCTGTATTGATAATAATATTAATGCCAATTGAAGTAAGATTTAATCAATATAAATGCTTTATTTTTAAATTTTTATACAAAATGTAAGTATTATTTTTCAAAATTTTTTCTAAAGAATATAAACTACTTTTAGAAAGAGCATTAGAGTGGTTGACCTTAGATAGTTAATTCTCATGAGTAGGTAGGAATGCCTTATTTTCAAAGTTTTATAAATAAATAAATATTGTTTTCAATTTTTTTTATAAAAGTTAATAAATATTATGTTGAAAACGATTGGTCTTAATTAGAGATGAGCATTAGATTGAGTCGAGTCGAATTGAGTAAAGAAATTTTAAGTTAATTTAGTTCATGAATTTTATTTTAGCAACAAAATTCAAATTAAATACTTTTTAATCAAGTCAAATTGAGTCGAGTTAACGAATCCAACTATTATTTATACTAAATGTTGCATTTATATGGACTGATTATTTAACTAGTAGACAAAGTACAAGATTATTTAACTACATAAACAATATAATTATTTTATCTTTTAATTTAATGGGCAAACAATTATCAAAAAGATGCATTTTTGTTTTTTAATTTAATGGTTTTGACTTTTTAACTTTTGAAAAAATAAATATTTATCAAAACGAATTAATTTTATCTTTTTTTTAATTATTCGGATTTTCAAATAACTCGAATTGTATAATTCATATTCGAATTGGTTTGAATAACTTGAACTACTTAATTTAAAATTTAAATTTTTTATCGATTTTTTGAATTAAATTTTATTCACTCCTAACATTAGTCGAACTAATTTACAAGTGGGCTGGAAGCCTGGAATGCCTTATTTTATAATTTTATCCTATGTTTGGACTGAAGTAATACAAAATAAAGTTAAGGAGTTGAGTATCCCTTCTCCTCAAAATGACAAATTTTTAATAACCTCAAATTAGAGAAAGCTAGGGAAGGTAAATAAAATTTTAAAATGTAAATTTTAATTATTTCTTTTCCTTTCCGGTTTAACTAAATAAAAATAGTTAAATTTACTTTATTTTCTTTTCTCTTATTAACAATCCAAACAAAATAATATTTAATCTATTCTTTTATTTTATTTTACTTTACTTGACTTTACTTTCCTTTACAATTATTAATTAATTAATTAAACATTTCCTTTAGCTTTTCCTATGAAAAAAAGTGAATATTCAAATAATTTGATTAATCTTAAAAATAAAACTTTATGTATATTTTTTTAAAAATCTCAACAAAAATTTAAAATATTTACCATTTAATTTTTTTAAAAAGGATTTGATTATAAAGATGTAATAAAAAATTAATTTTAAATTTATTTTTGGAAATTGAAATTTAATAGATAAATTTACTTTTAAATTTAAAAATTAAATAATCACTTAGGATAGAGTATCTTATATTTTAAAAATAGATAATACATATAAGTGCATTTTAACCCATGGCACAAAATGTAAGGCATCGGCAAAGCAGCATCGCTAATCTCCCCTATCTTTTAGAAGTTATTTGATCACGAAATGTAAAATTATTTATGATGAGAGAATTATTGAATATGTTAAATTATTTTGGTTTATTTTGCAAGATTGTAAAATTTTATTTAACGAAATGTTAGATTATTTAAAAATATATTTTATTAACGTTTGAATTTAAAAGAATTATTATTATGTGGACTGATTAATTTTTTTAAATTTAAAAAATATTTTTAAAAAATTAAAAAAATATAAAAAATATTTTTAAATTTAAAAGATAATTAATTGCTAACGTATATGCCACTTTATCTAAGTTAACAAAAGTTAACTTTTTTATCTATAGGGGTGATTTACAAATAATACAAATTCAAAAGTTAAAAAAATAAAAAATTAAATAAAAAGTTAAAATAACATTTTTATAAAGTTGAAGGGCAAAAAAAAGTCATTATTTCTTAATAGAATATATCAAACTTTTCGTGTAGCGATTTCACAGATGCACCTTCACAAAGCTACGAGTTAAAATGGGTTGAATCCTACTTTTTATCAGAAATGCTGGCCCTGATTGAGAAAGATGTGTTTAAACAGTACTGTGATTGGTTGTATTCAGCCGAGTTCCCAACCTTGCTTAATGATGCTATTTTAGTGCTTATTCCTTAGACGAAATGGTCAAATTGTATGAAGGATTTGCTCCCCATAGCCTTATGTGTAACGTGCGTTATAAGTTGGTGGCTAAAGTTTTGGCTAATCATCTCAAAAAGCTTTTGCCCGATCTGATTTTGTCTACGCAGTTTGCTTTTATACTTGGGCGCTCAGTTACGGACAACGTTATAGTGGCGTTTGAGATATAGCATCATATGAAGAATAAGGGGCGCGGCAGGCTAAGGGAGGTTGCCTTGAAAATTGACATTAGCAAGGCCAATGATCACGTTGATTGGGATTTTCTGAAGTTTATTCTGATCAAATTCAGGTTTGGTTTGCACTGGGTTAATTGGCTAACGATGTGTGCCACTACTGTTACACTGTTGCCTTCAATAGGGATGAGTGCCGCTATCTCACTACTTGTTTATTCTATGGGCTAAAGGCTTCAGTTGTCTGTTCAGACAAGCTGAGCTTCGAGGTGATCTGCATGGTATTCCGATCTGTCGCAATAGTCCAGTTGTCTCTCACTTACTCTTTGACAGCGATAATTTCTTCTTTTTTTCAGGCTCAGGAGTCTGAATGTCAAGATGTGAAACTTATTCTTGCCAGCTATGAAGCCCCCTAGGGTCAGGCAATTAAATTCCAAAACTATGGTGTCTTGTTCAGCTCGAATACCTCTTTGGTTGATAGACAAATGGTGCATTCGTTGGTGGGGGTTGAGGCTCTAATCAAGCATGGTCGATATTTGGGTCTCCTATCACTTATTGGCCATACCAGGAAGCAAGTGTTCTGTTTTATCTGAGACAGGCTCTATAAGAATAGGCTTCTTTCCCGGGCAAGCAAGGAGGTTATGCTTAAATCGATAGCGCAGGCACTCCTGGTTTACTGTCTAAGTGTCTTCCTCCTTCCTCTTAGTACGTCTGGCGATCTTCAGAGGATGATGAACTCGCATTGGTGGAGCTCGAAATCGAGTAACTCTACGTGAAGCGGCTTTATGTTGCGAAAAAGTTTGGTGGCATTGGCTTTGGGAAGCTTCATTGCTTTGACTTAGTGATGCTTGGAAGCAAGGGTGGAGGATTCTCTCTAACCCGGACTCTCTCCTTAGTTGACTCTTCAAAGCTAGATACTTTTTGAGGGATGAGTTTTTAACTTCTTCCGGAGGTGACCCCTCATTTGTTTAGAGAAGCATTTGCCTGGCCAAGTCATTGCTTTTGAGAGGCTCTCGTTGGTGGTATGGGGATCGGCGTACCATCACGGTTTTTAACGACCCTTGGCTTGATGATGACTCGAACTTCTTTGTTGTTTCGAGTCCCTTCGACAGCATGGAAAATTTGACTGTGCGCGATTTGCTCCAAGTGGATCATAAAGCTTGGGATCGAAGTTTGATGGAAGGTTTGTTGGTTCCCCATGATGCTTGTCGAATCTTGTAGCTGCCGATTAGCTTGGCTCAGCCCCCTGATAAGCTCATTTGGCATTTTGACAAGGGTGACATTTACACGGTGAAGCTTGGGTATCGGCTCACCTTCGATTCGCTGGCCAATTCTTATAGTAACAGAGTCGAGGGACACTGGCTGAAGCTTTGAAATTCTGCTTTCCACCGAAGGTGAAGGAGTTTTTGTGGTGATGCCTGCATAATTTTCTTCCATTTCATTGTCGGCTTGCCAAATGGGGTTGCACTGTACCGCTCCAATGTCCGTGGTGCGGGGAGTATGAAGACATCGATCATATTTTTTTGCTGTGCCCGTTTGCAGTTCAGGTGTGGGCTTTAACTGGTATTGGTCCTTCTTCGCTATCTTTTTCTCTGTGGTTATCGTCCCTATTGCTTAATGTCGACGACACCCTCTTGGAAAGAACTGTTGACTTTATGAAGCTCATGGTATTATTGAAACCTATTTCTTTGGCGTGCGGGTGATGCCTCGGCATGTTGTGTTGTGGCGTTCGCTTCTCGTTTTATCCAGGACTGGGATGCTTCTAATTCTGCACACTTCGGGTTTTGCTTGAGACTTTGCCGCCAGGCTCTACTGCAGCTGTTGCATGGGTTCGGCCTCCCCCAAGCTTCCTAAAGTGCAACGTTGATGCAACACTACTTATGGATCATCAGCGTACGGATTTTGGAGTAGTGGTTCGTGATGAGAACGGAGCTTTCATATAGGTGGTGTTCGACCAGCTCTTAGCAGCGATTATGCCTTATGTAGCTGAGGCAAGTACAAGAAGCTCTCTCATGGACCAAGTCGGCAAGTATGGGTAACATTATCTTTGAATCTGATTGTTAGAAATGGTCTTTGTTTTGAACTCACGCACCACTGCACCTCTGAGTTCGAACTTTTGATTGAGGGCTGTCCATAGCTGCAATTGCAATTTCAACATCTACCCTTTCATTGGATTCGTCGGAATGCTATAAGGCTACTAACTCATTCAGATAGTCTTATTTCAAGCAAATACTTATGTTTATAATGATATTCTTTTTTGTTTGTTAATTTTTTTAATGTTGAACGCTACTGACAATACACCTAATGAGAGGTTTTAAGTTTGGGTGTATAGGGTGAGCCTATTAATTCATACTCGTAATAAGGGGCTTTAAGTTCGAATGTATGGGGTGAGCCTATTTATTCGAGTTTAGTCTTATTTTTTCTTTTTACAATTTGACTTTATTTTTTTTCTACTTTTCCTTAATGATAGTTCATTTTCTCTAAAAAAACAATACATCAAACAAAATTTTAATTCATAAACTATTTTTTTATTTCCATTTAATTAAAATGAACCAAAATCCTTAAAAAAGAGTGTAAAATGAGTAATCAAAATGTCAACTTCAAAATTTCTTAGGTCATTCTTTTCATTTTACGAATCAAACTAAACACTCTTGAAATTCCTTAAACCCAGAGCCACATCGATTTGAAGAAAAGTCTAACGATACCAAATCCTTATAGGCTTGAATTTTTTTTATAATATGACTTATCTTACAATTTAAATATAACATTGTTCTCATATTGGTAACAGTTTCTTTCGACTTATTTGATAAAAATGGTTAAATCACTATTTAGGGCCTGAATTTGGTAATTAGTTTCACATTGAGACTTGAATTTTTTTTACCCAATTTTGACCTTAAACTTAGTAATTATTTTCACTTTAGGGTTTGAACTAGACAATTATTATCATATTGGGGCTTGAACTTTTTTGTCTAAGTTAGTCCTTGAACTTGGCAATTATTCCCATATTAAGACCTGGACTTGGCAATTGTTCCCATATTGGAACATGAATTTTAGGGTTTTCAAGAAAATATTAGGGACTAACTTGAAAAAAAAAGTTCAAACTCTAATATAAGAGCAATTGCCTAATTCCAGGCTTAACTTGGACAAAATAAAGTTGAAGCCCCAACTTGAAAACAATTATCAAATTTTAGGTTTAACTCCAAAATTAACTTTAGACCCTAACGTGATAGTAGTTACCAAATTTTGACCCCAAAAGTGATTTAACCATTAAAAAAAATCCGAAGCAAAGAACTGCCTTGAAGAGTATATTGCAAAACGATGCCGTTTCCCTAGCTGGAGTCTCCCAATGTTCAATATTAGTACTTTATCCCCATGGGAGAAACAAAAAAATCATCGGTTATTTTGCAGATTGACAACAAAGAGAACGACAAGGTACGATGAATCCCTTTCTAACTTTCTAATCTCCATCTTCTGCTATTCAACTTCTGTTTCTTTTTTCAAGTACCCAACTTTTATTTTTGCTTAACGAAGCCCTAACAGTTTTTTTTGTTTTTGCTTCTTTTTTTTTCAGGCATTGAATTGAAGGGATTGAATCTGTCAATTGTAGTTTTTGGTGAAAATTAAAATATGGGGTCATCATCAGTAATAACCCCAGAAGATGTGTTGGAGTCATTGATGAATGATGGAACCATTGATGCTCTCAGGTTGAAGATTATAAATCAGCTAAAAGCCAATGTTAGTCTCTCAATAATCTCTTTTATATTCAACCTGGTTTTATCTGTGTGTTTTTTATGTAAAAATAGTTCCTTGAACGATTTTCTGTGACAGTGCCCCTTAATTTTGTGTATTATCATGAAATTTTGCAATTTTACTGATGTTATTTATTTGATCTCGTTTGATAATAGCTTGAATATGAATCTTTGTTCCTTGTTTGAATGCAATTAAGTCCTTTTAGTCTTTCTTTCTTTATGATGTTATAAAAGAGAAGATTTTGTTCTTTTTTGTGGGTACTGGTTATAATGTTATATGCTTATCGTATAATCTCTATAAATGTTGACTCCATCAAGCTTCAATGATTTGTTTATTATATTTATTGTTCTAACTTGGTTAAAGATGATGATTAACTTAAGTTCTCGGGTCTCCATTGAAGTTGCTGATATTGATTGTGTGCTTTGCTGACATTACATAATTAATTAATATTGTCTACAAAACCTACTTTCATTGAATTTGAAGAGTAATGACTTATAACACTTCCTCCAATGTATATTATATCTGCAATTTCTCTTTGCTATAGGAGGAGCTGAAGAACACAACGATCAAAATGGCAGAGCAGAGTAAGGTCCTAAACACGTCTGGTGCAGAGAAACAGACCAAAAGAGAATTGTTTGATGCACTTAGGCAGGAGCTTGAGTGAGTCTTGTTGATCTTTCATTGTTCTTAACAGCTAACGCTCAATACTTCTTAGATCATTTCATGTATTTCTTTCATGTTTTTACCCTCTGAGCCTGAGGAGAATTGTTTGATGCACTTAGAGAGGTGCTTGAGTGAGTATTGTTGATCCTTCATTGTTTTCAACAGCTAAAGCTCAAAAATGCTTAGATGGTTTTGTGTCCTTCTTTCATGTTCTTACCTTCCCAGCCTAAAGAAAATTGTTTGACGCACTTAAGCAGGAACTTGAGTGACTGTTGCTGATCTTTGTTGTTTTTAACAGCTAAAGTTCAATAATGCTTTAGATATTTCATGTGCTTCTTTCATGTTTTTACGTCCCGGCCTATAGTTTATTATAATTTATGAAACTTTCTACAGTCATCACTCTCAATATGCTATTTGCTCCTGATTTGAAAGCTAATGGGGGAATTAAATATAAGGTGGAACTAATTTTTGTTCTTATCATTGGGCAGAACCCCAGTGCTTGAGATGGCTTCAAAATCAGTTTGGGAGTTGATTCTTGACAGCAATGGGCTAGGGAAGGAAATAAGTGAAACGGTTGAAAGAGTCTTTTGTAAATTAAGTGGCAGGGAACCTCCACTGTTTCCTCATTCAAACGATGTTGTTCTTCTGCCTGAAAAAGCAGTTGGAGATGAGAAAAGAAAAGGGAAGGAAAAAGACCGTGAAAACGAAAAGGAGAACCCGAAATCCAAATCAAAGAAACGAAGTTTCAACGACATGAATGCCGAGGGAAGTGCCACTGACATCACTGGAAAGTCTAGTGATACTCCAGCCGCACCCCATGATGCTAATTAATCTCTCATGCCTAACATGAAGATATGTTCATGTGTCAACAGAAACCATTGTTGCAAAACCTAATGTGGTGGAATTTTGACTGGGAAGAAAAAGACGAGAAAAAATTTTCCCTTCAATTTCCAGTGATAGAACAGCACAACAGTGCTAGGTTTAGTTCATTTCCTTGTATATCCCCAGGCCTGTTTCATTTGGCTTTGCTTATTTACAAAGTAGATAAAAAAGTTGCTTCTTTTTTTTTTTTTTTTATTATCATCCAGTTTCTGGCCCTTGCACCATAGAAATAAATTGTTGAACACCATAAATGAATGTGGCATAGATTGGTGTGGTGTTACCTACTTCTTCCTAGGCACTCATTTATTTCTTGCCTTGCTGTACTTTGATAGATTGTCCTCAAAAGAGACCATGTGCACGTAGAAGCAGTGGAGCTCGTAGCTGTGAATTTTCAAGGCAGATATGGTGGAAGGTGTTGGCAGCTTGTGATAGTGAGAGAAGTGTGGGATCTTGGCAGGATGAACTAAATTGGGCAGTACATACCAGGTTTGGCATTTGAGAAACAGGAGCAAAGGACTTAGCATGAAGTCTTTTAACACAGTTGTGAAGATTTTTAGATTTAAAATAGGAGAGTTTGGTTGGTCGAATCTTATATTTTCGGTGGTAATGTAAGAATTTGGAATGTGATGATCATGTTTGAAATTTAAATATTCTCGTGAAATGGTTTTCTATATTTTTTATTGTTAAAATTCCGGAACTTAAAATTATTTTTAAAAAATGGAAGGTGTTTGATACACTAAAAAACATTTAAAGGGTTAAAAAATTAAGTATTAAAAATTTAAATCATGAAATTGATGTAATATATTATTCAAAATTAATTACGGAATATAATTAATTTGTTTGATCTATATAGATTTTAAATAATAATAATTATATTGTACATTTTATTTTTTTCATTATATTCTAGACAAAAAATTTTAAACTTAAAAGTTTTATAGAATAATATAATATTAAAATAAATAAAATTAAATTTATTTAAAATATTTTTCATTAACTAATAAATAGTCCTAATATACTTATTATTTTTTACACTTATTTATAGAAAAATACTATTGGGTTTTATTAAAAAATTTATTATCATGTATAAAAATTTAAATCAGTGAAGATATTAAATTTTTTTAATTTAAAAAAAACATAAATATTATTTTCAAAATTTCCATATAAGTCAACAAATAGTATTTTCAAAAAGGATTCGAGAGTGATTGACCTTAATCATTTAATCTTCAGTACAAATTTTAAAATTTTTATTTAATTTTTAAAAAAACCTTGAGAAAATATAAAAAATTTTACCGATTAATTTGTTTTCCTAAAAAAATGATTATGAAGATAAAATACAAAAGAAAATATATTATATTTTCTACATTTAAAATTTAATAACATAGATAGATTTCTTTTTGAATTTTTGAAATTAAATAATCGCTTAAGATAGAGTATATTTTATAATCTTATATTTTGTATATATATATATATAAGTCCATTTTAACCCATGGCCAAAAAAAAAAAAAAAAAAAAAAAGACAGGCAAAGCAGAGTAAGATACTGACCTGAACTCCTCTGGCGCAGAGATGGATATGGACGGGGAACATGAGTGCGTGTTGTTGATCCCTCATTGTTTTCAACACCTAATGTTTCTCATAATTCATAAATTTTCTCTAATTCATCATCATCCTCACAATCTGCTATGTCTCTCTATATATGCTGCTTCCTTTTTTTTTTTCTTTTTCTTTTCTTGAATATGTTCCAATTTCTGGCACTTCCGTAATAGAAACCTTTAAGATATATTTTAGGTTAATTTAACATTGCTTTTAAGAATTATTTTGGAAAAAAAAAAAAACTTTTGGGAAGACCTTAAAATTTTTTACTTTTATCAAAAACACTTTTGAACCAATTTTGAAAAATTGAAAAGTATTTTCTCTCGAAAAATATTTTATTTAATAATTTTTTTTCTTAAAAATATTTCTTAAAAACAATGTTAAATTCACCCTTATGTAGTTTGAGCTGATGCATTGAGAATGTTACTCAAATGTTTTGCTCCCTTTTCATGTGAGTTTCTTGAATTTTAATTTTCAAACATTTTTGTTGAACACCATAAATGAATGTGGAGGTAGGGTCAGCTGGCAAGCAATTTGTAAGCTCAAAGTTTAAGGGGTTTGGGTTGATAGTATGCCTTCTTCGGAGTAAAAGTGTTTATGGGTAAGTCCAACCAATGTCTAATTTTAGAAACAATTTAAGTTAGAAGCTCAAGTCCAATTCAACTATCTCAACAAGCCCATATTAATATTTAAACATTATAAAATAATAAAATGAATTGGGTTTATCTATGGATAAAAACTCTTTACCTTAAGTTTGGAAGCATAGGAGAAGTTCTTTTGTTAATATTATTACCAATATTTGATATTAGCTCACTCATAGTATCACTATATTTTTCCTAATCATCGCGAGCCGTCAGTACATGTTTAGTTTATGATATGTTTAAAAGCATCGTCTAAACAATCATTTTATAGAGAGTCAACAAGAAATTTCATTAATAACTAGTTGTTTTGATTCTTAGAAACAATTTGATGTATTTAGTAAATCTTTTTAGCAAAACCCAATGACCATAGACCGAACTTATCTAATTTTTACATTGCAATAGTTAGCTTTTCACAGACTAATTATACCTACCATTTCTTTTTTGGGGTCAATATCAACAATGCAATTTATCCAACGAAAAACATAACTCGAAAACCACTTGATTCATAAACAACTCTTACTTAGAAAATATATAGATAATGTTAACATAAGAAGTTCATTATGGACTAAAGAAGTGCATAGCATTGTAAAATATGTTTTCAAAAGGCTAATTGTAATACATCTTGTTTTATTACAAAGATGCAATTAGAACTTAGTGTTAGGAGTTTACTTAGACCTATCCAAATATAAAAACTCTTTACTTAAGGACAAACCACTTGATCCATAGACAACACTACTTAGAAGTACACAAATAGTGTCAACATAAGAAGCTCATTATAGATTAAAGAAGTGCAGAGCATTATACAATATCTTTTCAAAGCGCTAATTGTAATACATCTTGAGAGTTTATAAATATATACACATATAGTATTTACCGAACAAATGTGAAATCAACTTTAAGTTTACCGCCCATAATTACCACCCAGACTAATTTTGAAGAAGTCAACCTGAGTTCAAATTTAATATTATTTTAGTATTTATCTTTCTATTTGATTTCTAATTATAAAAGTTTTAAGAATTTCATATAACACTTCACAATGAAATAAGTATTTGTCTATTTATTTCAAATTATAAAAAGTTGAAGACTTTATCCTCTAATCAATAGTATTAAACTTAAATCTAAAATTTATTTTGTGTTTTTAGTATTTATCTTCAAACACTAAATACTTTTATCATCTCAATTTAATTGATTTATCATAACATAAAGATAAATAAATATTTATCATGCTTTAATTATTTTTTCATATTAACCACATCAATTAGAGTTTGTTAAACCCATATAACAAATTTATAAAATATTCTCAAATGTTAAAAATTAATATCAAAACACACAAGCATAGGCAAAATTAAGGGCGGCAAAACACCCTCCCTTCATAATTTATAAAATTTTAAATTGATAATAATTAAATTATATTTTTATCCCTTACAAATAATAAAATTTTATTAAAATCCTCTTAAAATTATAAAAATATATATTTTAATTTGCCCTCAAATAAATTTTTAACAAAAGCGATTATATCAAGCATTTTGTAACTAATTAATAAAGAGAAGCAAAAATGAATACCAAAATCTCTTCCTATATTCAAAGGATCTAAAAACAAAAGCAAAGAACTTCCATAAGTTGCATCGGGTAATCATAAATCCTAAAAAAAAAAAAAAAAAAAAACCCTTCTTCCTAGAAAACTAAATTTATATATTGTTCTCAAATTTCGAACTAAAAGGAAAACCTATTAAAATCATAACCAATAATTGCCCTCCTGATTGCCGTCGGAATTATTCCCCGACGAACTAAACGAACCGTTGTCGGTCGTCATGTTCATAAGTTGAACATACAGCTGCGGATCAAAAATATCGGTAGGCAAATTATTATTATTCAGCAACGCACCATTGTCACCCCTATTTGGATTTTCTAAAATATTGCCTCCTGGGGTAACCATGCTATTTGGAACCACAGTTTGTGAATTGTTGTTGGAGAGCATGTTTTGTTGGTATTCATCATTGACTGTTCGGAGCATTGGTGGTTGCTGCTGCTGCTGTTGTTCCTGCTGCTCCTGCTGCTGCTGCTGCTCCGGCTCCTGCCCCTGTTGCTGCATAAAGGCAAATCGACGAAATTGATTCTCTGGATATGGTATGTAATTGCTTCGAAAAGGCACCCGCAGGAGAGATGAAACAGTAGCATTGAATGGCATTCTAGATCCCCCAATTTGATTTGCAATGAAATGATTATCTCCAAAATTGTTGATCCTTGCTATTTGATCCAAAAATGACGTTTGACTGCTTCCGTACTCTGAAAAATTCATAAACTACATTATAATACATCACAATTTGAGTATGTAGAGGGACCGAAGCCATTATTTTGATAATAATGGTAATACCTGGTATGGGTGAATCAAGTGGTGGAGGGCCATACATTTGATCAGGTGTTCTTGCAAATGAAAGAAGAGGTTGCTGTTGTTGTTGGTCGATTCGAGGAGGACTGATTTGAAGTTGTCCACCGAAATTCAAAACAAAATCTGCAACAGAGGGTGGTGGAAAGTATGGAGAATTGCTTTCTGGAAAATCTTGTCGATTAAACTGATGCAACCGTTTGTCGCTTCTTAAGAGCTTCTCAAGGGGTCTGTCAAGGGATCCTGGTGGAAATTTAAGAATGTGCCTCCTGAAAGATAGGAATTCAGGTTGAATACATTGATAGCATATAATTGTAGAAAGGTCAAATTGCAGTTTTAAACCCTGTAATATGCTGAACTTATGATTTAGTCTTAATCTCCTTATTATCATCATATCTAGCCATAGCGTCTCCCCACTCTTATTATTATTATTATACGATGTCTAGAACTAAAAGGATAATACACTTTAATATACTCAAACTCACATCTTCTTCCATTAGCAACAATATTACACATTAATCTAAATCACTAACACAGTCAATTAGCCGGTTGATGTAAAAAGATACTTGAAATCCAATTACTAATTAAAGATTATGTAAAATCAAAATAGATATTTAAGCAAGGTTACGTATATATCGATGAATATCAAATAATGGGCAATGTATCAAATATAAACCCGAACCTATTATTACTAGCTTGCCCTCCAGTGAAGTCAGAAACCATTTTCCATTGAGTGTGCTTCCTTGGTTGTGGATCAACCTCATGATAAAACAAAGGAGGTTGACTTAACTGCACCACGACACGACACAAAAAATCAATCCAATTCGATATAATTCAATTCAAAACTATACATATATATATGTAATAGAAAATAGAAAATGTTAATAACCTCAATTTGAAGAGTCCCAGGTTCACCTTCTTGCACAGTAGCCTTGAAAGCCGAAATATCAGACCATTGTACTTCAATCTTGCTTTTCAGCCCACTTTCTAAGACCTCCCACACCAATTTCTTTTTAGCAAAATAACATTTGGCTACCAAATCACCTTCATTCTTCGATTTCCTCTACAAATATTTGATTTTCATTCAATATGTATATATATATATATATATATATATATATATAACATACATAATCGACACATACAATATATATAAATGATTATTCACCTCCCATGAGCCGATTGTAATCGAGGACATCATGAAATTTTCAGCTTTAAGCTTACTCATATTTGTATGTTGAAAAATATAGTCGTTTGGCATTGGTGTAGCAGCCATGGCAGTATAAGCATTATCGGTCATGTTGTCGGTCATGTTGTGACGGTTGTTAAGGCGATTTAATTGATTTATTCGCACTTGTTCTAGTCTTGCTAAGAATGATGGTGTTTGAGTAAGCCTTAAACCGAGGGGTGGTAATCGCCACAAAGCTTCGTTCACGTTAAACTGCAATTTTTCAAAAAAAAATTAGAACAGCCTATAAAGAACAGCATGCATGAATATAAAGGTGGTGTTTGATCTATTCCTGCTATGAAAGATGGTGTTTGAATATAAAGAACAGCATGCATGAATCAAAAGAAAAGAAAAGAATCCATAAAGAAAATCAAAGAAAGAACCTCTATACGTCGTCTCCAAATATCTTCAAGATATTGATCAGCACTACGCCTAAAATCTGCAGAATCGTTCATACCATAATGCTCCATAATCAAAAAAACAAAAACAAAAAAAAAAAAACCCAGATTTCTTTACCAATAAAAAAGGAAAATCCTATTTGAAAAACATGGAATGGGAGATTAAAAGCAAATAAAAAAGAAAATTAAAAGAACCTGAAACTGAAAACTGACGCAGAGAAAAGAGAGAGGGAAAATAGGTGTTTGAAGAGAGACGATTAGTTTGAGAAACTAAAGTGAGTTATATGTATATATATACACAAGGATTCCTGCTCCTACGTGAAAACTAGTATATTAGTTTATTGTTTATTACATTTTATTTTATTTATTTTAAAAAGGTATTTTGGTATAATAGAAACTTTGTTATTTATTTAACTTAAATTCAAACTGTTAAATAGGTATTTGGATGTATATCAACTTCTTTGTAGTTTGTTAATTAGTTAAAGTCTTAAACAGTCTTCATTTCTTTTTTATTTTTAAAAATAATACTTGTAATATTTTATTTTTTTAAGGAAAAAAAAGGACATCAATCAAACAAAATCTTAATACCAATCTTTTAAATGATTAATAAAAAAAATTATCTTTTTTATTAGATGAATTAGGGGTGAAATTGGATCGAATTGGATAAAAAAATTTCAAAGTTGATGAGTCCTATTTTATTATCTTAACTCAATTCGAAAATTTTCCGGATTGAGTAAAATTGAAAAAATTAAATATGTCAAATTAAAATTTTGTTCCACTACAACTAATTTCATGTTAAAGTAACATAAATTTAAGAAGAATAATAGAAAAAAATAAGATACTTTAGTATGATAAACTTAAAATACAAAATTAACTTATTTAGGTCCAAAAATTATTATTTTAGAAAAATTTTAAAATTTTAACTTTCTCCATATATATATTTGAAATTTTTATAAAGATTTTGAATTTTTTTTAATTTTTGTTGAGAGAGAGATCAATTTATTCATTTTTAAAATTTGCTGAGACCAAAAAAGTATTTACACCAATCTGTTATTCGAATTATAAAATTCAACTCGACTTGAATTACTTATTCGATATGACTTGAATAACTCAATTCTATTAATTCAAAATTTGAATTTTTTTTAAAAATTTTTCGAATCAAAATGAATTTTGTTCACCAGATAAAGAGAAAGAAGGATTAATGTGAAATTCTATTAGCAATAAATCCAAATTCTAGAAAGTAGAGAATAAATTGTAATTTTCCATTTTCAATAACAAAAAAATTCAGCCTAGTGTCGTATGAAAATTATACAGTCAACTTGGATTTTTCTTAATAATTATTTTGATGACATTAAAGAAAAAGTAGTAAAAATGAAGGAGATGCAATCTGACAGTAGATATATACCATAGTTATTTACTATAAATAAGATGAAGAAAAGAAAGAGACATTAATTATATAGCCATACAAAGTTAAACATGAGATTTGCAACTTCTTATTTGGATTCTAAGTTTAATTATGTTACTTTACAAAATTTAAACACTGATTTTTTTAATTAACATTGAATTGCTATATTTTCAAAAAAATTTCACATATAATTAAATTAAGTTATTTTAATGGCTGGTAATATTAAAATTCTAATTTTTTAGTAATTGGTTGCGGATGGAATTGTTAAATTTATTCGGGTTAACCATAAATAAAAATATCATTAGTCAATTATTAAAAAGGGTTAGGAACGAATTTCAATATTTTTTGTAAGGTATCGTATATTCTCAAATCATCGGGTCAATATTTGTACCTTTCGCCAAACTGCAAAGCAAAGTCTTTGGGGATTTCTTCCCTTTTTCACATTTCAATCAGCAAAGGCAATTTTCCATACTATCACCCTTCACTTCCATCATTGACGACTTTCCGTCTTGTAAGGGTGAACAGTTCTAAATTGCCACCCATTACTATTTTTCCAGTAACTACCACTCTCGGAAGTAGGTTGTAGATTGTCTAGAGGTAGGCCACTTTATAATGTACCTCTCAACTGGGGGATTATTGTTATGCCACTATCCAGATTAGAGCATGTGGCAACACTAGAACCAACTGAATCTAGATGTAGGGACTGAGTCGAGGTTGGAAAGGGCCCCATTGTCCTTAAAATGGAAAATTTTTCATTTAAATCCCTTTATAATTTATAAAATTTTAAATTAGTAATGGTAAAATTGTATCGTGACCCCAAAAATGATAAAAAATTGATTTAATTCTTTAAAAATTATAAATATATAAACAACTAAAATAATGAAATTATATTTTTACTATCATAAAAAATATACATTTTAATTCTGACCTAATAAAATTTGTTGACTCCACCCTTATTTAGATGGTCATTCAATGACCGATTACTGGTGTATTCCCACTCATCTCACAAGAGGAATCGTCCATCCTTAACTACTCGGCCAAATATATTATTAAGCCATCCACTGTTAACGGGTGGATTCACTCTAATTACCTTTAAAATAATAATTTAAAACACACACTTGAAATAATTAAAACGATTCCATCCACAGTAGACACTTGCACACGTCACACATAAATTTCTACACGTGATTTTCTTCACCGTTTCTTTATTATGTTAATTAAAATTAAAAGTAATAATTAGATAATTACGTCAACTCTAATCATCAATATCCACTGTTTATCTATGCCTTAAATTATTAAAGAAACATAAAGATAGAAATAATAATAAAAATTATTGAACCTTTCAAAATTCTCTTTAAAATGTTTTTTATTTAAAAATTAAAAAGAATATTATTGAGATGAGTTTAGCATAGGATTCTCAATGGAAAGCACAGCCCCATTCAAAGGGTTTTGCCTCTCGCATTTCAAAGAAAGCCTAATCGAGATTATGAAGTACAAGAATAATACGGTGAACGTGGATCAAACATGTGACCTTTGCAAACTTTTATTGATGGTTTAATTCTTTGTAAAAAAATTATTTTATGGACCTTTTTCAATATATCATCTATGATCCCTTTATAATTATTTAATGACGATATTTCAATAATTTTTTACATGTCATTAATGTATAATTTTGGTAATCCTTTAACCTTAAATCTTGATTCAGAATTTGAGATTCATGATCTAAAATCTAACGTTTAAGATTCAAAATTTTAAATTTAGGATGAAAAAATTATTAATAATGTGATAAAAAAGATTTATAAAACAATTTCTCAAGTAGACTTGACCAAGTTATACCATTTATATATATATATATAAATAATATTGTTACAACAATAATCAACAAAGAATTATTTGCATTATGGATAAGATATCTAACCAATCATATTGTAATAGCTAAGTCATTAGCAGGTAATGATAGAGAAATTGAGGTCATTACTTTAATGCTACTACTAGAATTGTATGCCAGCATCCATCAAGCATATGAATCACTACATAGTGACATCTGCAGCTGTAAGTAATATAAAAAAAGAGAAATGTGGAAGGAAGGTCATATCAAACTGACATAACTTCTTTTTTGGGATAAAAATAATGATTACTTAAATAAGATTTTGGATGCTGAAATTAAAGAGTATTGGGTGGGTCTTCATCGATTGACCTTTGTTAGATGTTAGAAATGGAAAATCTCATCTGTCTAATCAAGAATATAGTGATAGGTGGACGAGGTCATGATTTCAAGCAAATTTCTGAAACCTCAAATCTTCTCTTAGCTACTAATTTCAATTTTTGTATATATATTATCCATGTTGTTTAAATTTATTTTTAATTGTTAATAGGATCATTATATGAATATAAGGATTAGTCATAATTATAATTAAATTTGTTCATAGGTCGAGTTGAATCAGGTCTTAATAGAATTTTAAGTTTAGGTTCGGCTCGAAAAATGGTTCTAAACTTTTTCAAGTTTGGCCTGGATTATAGATACTAAATCTGGGCTTGGTCTGTATTAAGTTTTTGTTTTATTTTTTATATAAAAAAGTTTTAAATATATAATACATCAAAAACACTAATAGTGAAATTATAACAAAAACAATAGCAAAACAGTGAGAAAATAACAGCAAAACAATAATTTTCTTTTTACAAATTCAAGCCGAGCCAAGTTTAGATCAAAAAAATATTATTCGAGATCTAAATTTTTTCCCAATCTCATTTTCTGAACCTATATTTTTATCTAATTTTATTTTTTAGACAGACAACCTGATCAGCTTATGAACAAGTCTAACTATAACAACAAGAAAGCGAGTGACAAAGAGCAAATTTATTAAGTTCATAGTTTGTATGAAGCACTTTAATTTTTTGAATAGAGTTATAATTTTTCTTTTTCGCTTTTTAAATAAAATCTTGAATTTAAATTTTATAAACAATTCATTTAAAATTTTAATTTGAATAAAATAAAAAGGTTCCATGAAGCGTGTGCAAGGTGCAATATTTGTTGGATTGAATCAAGGTGTATGCTGAGTGCTTAGATATGTAGAATCATTGTCTTACTTTATGTCATTATTAATGATATAGTGATGCATGTACTCTCTCAGAATGGGAAGTGCCCCCAATAGAATCCATGCCCAAGCTTCAAAAGCTAAAAGACACTTTTTTGTGAAAATTCACATACTCTAAATTCAAGTGCATGGGGATTTGAGTCGGCTGATTGAACTTAGAAGTGGATAATGTTAGTTAGGTAGCCTGATAAGCTGAAAAAGGAGTCTACCCATTGCTGTGCTCACTTCACACTTCGCTATGATTTTAATGGGTAGAATAATGAAAGAATAAAATTAAAATTAAAAAATGCGGTGTCTTTTTGTTAGATGGTGACTATAAAAATTCATGTGTCTATGAGAAATAAGAAGCATGAGTTTGATAGTGAAGTAGTGGTCATCCCCAAGAGTCATTGATGGCTTGAAAGCTATTACTACAGTTCCATATCTTTGGTGGAAGTATGACCAAAATATGGTCCCCCAAATCTCTCTTTTTTTTCTCACCTCCAAGATGATGATGGCAATGATGACGATGATGCCACTTTTGAATTTGCAAATGTGATAGTTTTGGGTATTTGATGATCATTATTTACTTAAAAATAAATAAATCATAAAAATTAACATTCAAGTACTAATATATTTCTTTCTATATATTTTCAGATTATAATCTCTTTTGCAAAAGATAGTAGTTTTTTTAGAGAGAAAACTTTTAGTTTAGGGTTAAGATATGTCATTAGTTTCATAATAGACCGAAAATGATACTTACAGATCACTCACTAAATGGAATTATTAGTGAAACTCGATCCTTAATATTTATCAAAATACTAATGAATACTTAACCAACTAATTTGAAAAAGAGCATAAAAATATTGAAGTTGTTGGTGCGATTTTACCTTCAAGTCTAGCAATGGGACATATCAATTTTTGGGTTTCTTTGAAGGTGCATGCATTGAATCTTTTGAGATCATTTACTTAATTGAAGTTTAATCTCTACAAGCAGTTTAGTTTATTAGTTTATTTGTGGGATAACTTCAAAACATAATCTTACTGTCGAGTTTTAACACAAATATTTAATTATTTCGTGAAGGAATGATTACAAGAGTGAAATTGAAGATGACTCGTCCAAGAGTCAAAGTTCACAAGAAAAAGGAAAAACTGAAAGTAAAGCCGTACTGAAATGCCACCAACCCACTCTCTATTTTATATCCGCACATTAGATGCCAAAATGATATTTATTAGCTTCATATGACATGCCATGTTCTATAATATACATATATATATATATATATATAGCACTGGTCATGATTGTTTTGGATTCTTACACGTGCTCTTGGTCATTTTCCCTACTTCTTATGAAGATACAATCTTAGATTTTCCATCATAAGCATAATCTAAAAATGAAGAAATAGTTAAAAACATAATCAAATGACGTTTGCTATCATAAGCATATCTGGAAAATGAAATATGAGCTGAACTTTAAATTTTTGGACAGGATAATAAAGACAATAACTGAATTGCATCTGCAGGAAACTGGAATGCATGGCATTTCACTTCTGTTCCATATTTGTTGGTTTGTTGTTGTGAAACAATATCAGAAATTTATACTCTAACCTTGTTATTTCTTGATTGAAAATTTTGATGTAATTCACAATATAAAACTGGGTTTTGGATTCCAAGATCAGTTACAAAGAATATTCAGCCAAAAACCAATCTAAACCATTGGCTGGTAATAAGAACCTAATTTACCATAGTGTTATCATCATATTCGAAGGCCAAACTGAAAATCTGACTGTAGTCATCTACAAAGTGAACATCGAGACCTTCTGTTACATTTGGGGCAAGCTCGTCGTAATCACGTCTGTTAGCAGCTGGGAATATTATGGTCCTCACTTCACTCCTCTTTGCTGCTATTGTTTTCTCCTTCACCTAAAGGTTTGAAAATGTTGCTTTAGTAAGCTCACAGAAAGAAGAATTTAGCATAGTAATTAACTAATTATGATGTTATGACATATTACTTGAAAAGGGAAAAAGGAAGGGGGGGATCAGTTTAGCTTACCCCTCCAATAGGAAGAATTTTCCCTGTCAGAGTCACTTCCCCAGTCATTGCTAGATCCTTCCTAACAGGCTTCTTCATGGCAAGGGATAGCATGGAAGTGATCATGGTACAACCAGCACTGGGTCCATCCTTAGGGGTGGCCCCAGCAGGGACATGGAGATGAAGCTTGGAATTGGCAAAGTATGGGTTAGCTGGTTCTTTCTCCAGCAAAATGGCTCTAGCAAGTGTGTGAGCAATTTGTGCACTTTCTTTCATGACATCTCCAAGTTGCCCAGTGAGATGAAGGGCTCCTTTCCCCTCTCCTTGTTCAACCTGAGTTGTTTCGATGTACAAGGTGGAACCACCCATGGCGGTCCATGCTAGACCCATCACAACACCAACTGGAGTCTGATCGTAGATGCGCTCTGCATGGAAAACTGGTTTCCCAACAAAATCGGCTAGGTTTGAGGTGTCCACCACCACCTTCTCAACTGCCTTAGTTGCTTCAGTTTCCTGAAGTTCCTTCTTGTCTGCTGCATCCTGCAGGGAAAGAATTTTGAATAAGCAACTCGATTATATCGTCTGGAAACTAAAAAAAAAAGGCATAACAACCCACACAACCTGTTGAATAGTTGTTTCTTGCTACAAATGTTAAAAGGTTGACGTTCTTGGATTATAGTTTAGTAGACAAATTTGCAAAGATCAAAGATTGGCATTTTGTATGTTTAACTTCATAAGCTTCATTCCGAAAAACAAGTTTTCCCCAATTCTCAAACCCAAACCATTTTAGAAATGAACAACTATTAAAATACCTTTGGATCCTTAGGCTGGTCGTTTGTCTGAACTGTGTCAACCTGAACCGAGGTTTCAACTTCAACATCAGCCTTGTTTGCAGCAGCATAATGATCAGATTCATCAACAACCTCTGCTTTGGCATCAGCAGGTTGGACCATGACAGGCTCATTTGATGATCCTTCTCTCACAAGTCGAAGAGCAATCTGCAATCCACCAACATAGTCTTAATCTATCCAGATTCCACACAATTTTGAGAGATTATTATGTGCATGTGAATCCATGTGACTGTTTACTGTAATGCTTCTTGATTGAAACCTAGTAACCGTTGCAAACTTTAAGTTTTTCCTTCATTATCTTAAGATGGGCGGTTGTGCAAACCTTACGATAGATCTTTTCTATGTGCTTTTGAAGGTTTCGAACTCCTGCTTCTCGACAGTAGTTTTCTATTAGGCCAAGAAGAGCTGCATCAGTTACCTCAACCTGAAAAAGACAGCTTGATGAGAAGTCAAATACTCCCCTTACATTTTTAAAATTTCTCCATCAAAAAAAAAAAAAAAAAAAAAAAACAAAAGTACCACCATAATAAAATTGAAAATAAGATATCACTCAGTCAACAGATTTTGCAATTAATGAATCAATGTACTTTGTTACTGACAAGGTCTGAAAAGATATGGAATAGGGAAAAACCACCTTATAACAAGTGTAGAGGTAATTGGCTCTGCCATTTTAGCTGATATCAGCGTTACTAGAACATACAGGGAATTCAAAACTACCAATCATACTTTTAGTACATGGATGAGAGAAGAGAGACTTTCACATACAGCTCCAGTTGGATTCCATGTTTGTTCCACCTTAGGGACTGGAACCACAACTTCCAAATAGTTATTCTCTATTTTGAATCTTTATGCTTGCATGTTACAGGACTGTAACGTGCAGACATGGATGTTGGGGGAAGGAGAAAAAAAGGATAAGACCAGGCGTTGAAAGAAAAACCTGTTCAGGTTTGACACCACATGCATCTCGAGCAGTTTTCTCCAGATAATCTCTAGCAATGTGCATTTTCTCATCAGTAATGTAACCAGCAATAGCAATGACCTCCATTCTGTCCAAGAGAGGATTTGATATGTTGTCCACAACATTTGCTGTGCAAACAAATAGAACCTGCAACCAAATGCTTAAGATATGTAAGGCATCAAGTTTACCTGTTAAATATTTTACAAATGCTAGAAAACGATTGAAGGCAAGCCAGCTAACATGGATACTCTAAATCATAAACCAATATACCTTCGATAAGTCAATAGGTACATCGAGATAGTGGTCCAAAAAGTTGGCATTTTGCTCAGGATCAAGGAGCTCTAGCAAAGCACTAGCTGGATCACCAGCATGTCCCCTCCCCAGCTGCCATTATGTGACAATCAACTGGTCAACCATTATCAAATTCAAACAAGACTAAATGGTAGAGAGCCCATATTCAAGGAAGTGAAGAGCAAATCATCTTAGTAACCTGAAGCTCACTATCCATGCAAAGTTTTTAAACATTAAATTTAAAATACCTTGTCTATCTCATCAATTAGAACAAGAGGATTTTCTGTCCCCACATTTTTCAGGCACTGCACCATTTTTCCTGGCATAGCACCAATATAGGTCCGTCGATGGCCCTGGATGTAAATTAGGATATAACACAAGGGATCAAGGCAATTATGATAAAAGATGTTTACTGACCATAATCAGAGAGAAAGGTGTGCAACTACCTTGATTTCAGCAACATCAGACAGTCCTCCAACAGAGAACCGAAAGAATTTGCGGTTCAAAGCACGGGCAATGGAACGGCCAATACTAGTTTTGCCCACTCCAGGTGGGCCTGAGAGACAGATAATTTTACCTGCAACACATCACAAAATGATCATGAATGAGCCGTTGCCGTTATTTTGAACTGAAACAGATGGTCAGTGTGTACAGCTTAACTGCATGCATCAATGTTGAAGCCTAATGATGTTGGACTCAACAAGATTAATTAACAACACTATGTAAGGAAACCACATATCTGAGTAAAAAGTCAGCAAACTCAAACCAGTAGGAGCCCACTATATCAACTCTATTCCTCAGAAGAACATAGCCAAGGCTATTAAACTCAAGAACAGAAGATAAAAACGACTGGTTTCTAGAGATTTTTATTCGTTGAACAGAAGCCTAAAACCATGTGGGTCCTTACTGGGAAAAGAGTAGATAGAATTTAAAGAAAGTTTCAAAACATTAGCAACCACACACAAAGAATAGGTTAACTATCTCATGCAATAATTTATATATCAGAGCTAAATATTTACTGCAGCAGTTAGTTTGAGATTTACTCTGACTGCAATCTGTTGTTCAGAATATTTAGGTACAAAGTGGAGTTGATAAATGCCACTTCACCAACATAGAATACAAGTGGAAAAAGTGAACTTTTGCGAATTCTCTTCTAACACAAACTTTTTTCATGAATGTAGCTCATCCTAAAGACCCAGTAGTTTTCTTTATTTACCGACTTTTGGATTCAAGCTATCTGAGTTTTATACTTCATATGACAAGATTGCAATTCATGAAGCATCTTTTAAGCTATCGTGATCTAATCAAAGGTGAATAAATTAACAGTTCAGATAATATTGTATCACAGATGTCCAACAGAGAAAACCAGTTTGACAGCAAAAACATAAAGCATCAATCCACCTATGTTTTCAATACAACTCTATAAAAGAAAATAAGCTTGACCAACCTTGTGAAGTTCCTCTGAGTTTTCCGACAGCTATGAATTCCAATATTCTTTCCTTAACATCAGCTAATCCATAATGATCTTCATCAAGAACTGTTTGTGCCTGGGTGACATCAAAGTTCTCATCACTGCAAAAACGAAGAACATTAAAGACGTATACACAGATCGAATTATTAATAATTTCTGAGTGGTTCTTTAGTTATTCTGCCCTACAATCAAGCATGACAGGTTATAGATCAGAAAACTACTTGTGCCACAGAGAACAAGACCTGATATCAGATCATAACATCACGATCACTTGTACGTGAAATCGGGAATCATTTAAGAAATAATACTTATATGATACCAATGCCGAATCATAATCAGACTTAACATAATTTAAGTCTTAACATGTTTTGCAGGAGTAACTGAACCTGTAATTTCCCCAAGGAAGTACCGTTAACCAATCCAGATAGTTACGAGTTACATTAAATTCACTTGAACTAGCCTCTAACAGCTGTAGTTTAGTTAGCTCCTCTTCTATAACTTGCAACACATGAGGTGGGCATTTCTCTCTATTTGGTTCAAGTCTTTCCCTAAACTTTGCTGCAAGAAAGGAACAGAAAAGTATACTAAAGGTCATAATAATTATTTAAAAAGATAACTACAATTGTGTAGCAACTTACGCTTGGGGGTTTACATAGACTAGAAATTGCTGATACATTATTATAATATAACTGAAATTCAGAAAGTTTCTTTTTATTGGGAAAAAAAAGTCTGAAAATAAACAATTAGTCTAGTTCTTCATCCATATGAAAAATTACTTCAACAACAATGTTCAAGAGGAGAATCCATGCACACAAATGACAATTTTTGTGTGTGAGAGAGAGATAGAGGAAACGCAAATGGGCAAATACTATCTTGTGATTCTGCCAAATATGACAAGAAACAGAACTAACCTGAAAGTGCAGTTTTGTCGTCTGTTTCTAACCCAAGTTCCTGCACCAGAAAAAAATGAAATTCATTCCAATTTCTACAGAGGAAAGGTTGGAATAAAGAATAGAAACAAGAGTTCAAAGAAAATAAAATGATTATATGGGGGCATATTTGACTATATTTAAAGATAAATTGGTAAAAGCATTAGCACAGCCTAAGAAGAACATAAATAATAATAATAATAATAATAATAATATACTGGAATAAAAATACCTTCTTTATTGCCTTAAGCTGCTCATTCAACAAGTATCGGCGTTGTTCACCACTTATCTTTTCCTCGATTGCTTTCGCAATTGATTCCTAAAAATATGCTTCAAATGATTTAGACCTACTCAAATCAAACAACAACAACAAAAAGGTTTAAATAACGTAGAGGTGCAAGGAGATTCAATGGCATCAAGTACCTGAATCTTGCTGATTTCCATTTCCTTTTTTACTAATTCCAGTGTAAGTTGCAGTCGCTTATGCACCTAATGAAAACAGTACAGAACAGTTTAACGAGAAAAAAGATAATTACTCCAATCTCCAAATATATAAAATCAAACAAACAGGTCAATGCCTATTCCAGGATAATTCACATGATAGATGTTTGAGACTTGTGATATCCTCAAATATAAAACCAACTAAACCAGAAATAGATCTCAAAAAAGATCAGTAATCAATAGTACATTGCATCCAGTGCACTTACATCCAACTCTTCAAGAACTTGCTGGCATTGCAATTTGTTTGCACCAGATATTGCAGCTCCAAAATCTGCTAACCTTGGAAAATTGAAATCACCTATATGCTGCAAAACATTGAGAAGGCAAAAAAGAAGAAACAATTCACAATTAAGTCGCTAAAGTTAATTGAACAACCCAACAAATAGATTTTGATAGTGATATGATGTACATATAACAATCTCTAGTGCAGGCAATTGACATGAAAAAAGATAGTAACCATTCTAATATTATTTTAATATTTGAATATTTGCAGAAGCATTGACAAATTTATGATGATTATCTAATGTGAAACTCAATGGAAACTACTTTGAGGGAATATTTAGGGCAAAGTCGAAATACATGGAGGAGTTTGGAGCTCTAGAAAACATAAAGAGAAGATATAAATCAACATAAACAAAAAAGAAATAAAATTTTGGAAGAAAGAGCACACCTGACTATATGTTTGAACATGATCCCTCCAAAGGGAACTAGTTTTCAGAACATCTCTTAGGGTGGATATAACCTCAAAGGACGTTGCCTTTATGACATCATCATCCTTGTCATAAGGTTTTTCCTACATGATAAAGACAACTTAATGAATCAATAGATTAATAACCTATTCACTGCATACTTGAAAAATCAATTCTATGTTTGAAATTTAAACATAGAATTCTGGAAATGACAACATAAAGACAACATACCTTGAGATGATCAACTTTGACTGTAAGGGGATCTTCACTGACCTGTATAGAAACCATGCTGTTTAAGTTCAGAAGGTTTTGCATTAACATTCATGAACGACAGATAATTTTACACAAACACCAAATTCTCATAGGCTAAAAAGATAGATTTCAGGATCATTTCCACACACCATCTCTGTTATTCGAAGCCGCCTGTGACCAATAAGGACAACCTGATCCCCTTGGATGCTTGAGATCTGAAAATATCATATTAACGATACAAAGTGAACGCAATAATGCTATATTGTTGCATATGTATCTAACTGCCACTGAAAATTATTGCATTTAACAGTAATCAAGATATAGAAAGGACCCTTCTGCTAAAAGAATAGCAACAAAAATAGATACCTGAGCAAGGGTGCCAACTTCATGAAGACGATTAAATAACTCCTTTCCTTTAATATCATATACACTTTTCTCTGTTTCAGAACTAGGGCTGGACTCAGTCCCCGGTTCATCTTTAAGAAGGAAAGCACCAGCATAAGGAGCTTGCCTTTTCCGGCTTTCTTGCAAAGCTGCTAACAACTTAGGATCCTGCACGATATAGCATCTCCAGGTAAGAGAATCCATTGACCTCATGCCTACATAATAGTGAAAGCCAGCAGAGTATGGACTTTCTAGAGTTACAAAACCACAGATTTTGTTCTAAAAATCTAATCTATAAAATGGTGCCACTTCAAGGCTCAAGTCATATTAACTCGGCAAGGCCACATGTTGGTCAAGATAAGATTTACCAACATATTGATAAAAATTGCTCTAAATTTACATTTCATTAATATCAGCTTTGTAAAGACACCCTGGAATTCAACAATGTAGTCCATACCACAATTTATAAACTATTACTAGTCACTACCCCAATTTAGTACTCCATGTAAGTGAACGGCATGATATACCTTGACATAAATAGGCATGTAGAATCCTGGGAAAAGAGGTCTATGTGGCAAAGGTAATGCCAAAACCTGCAAACATATAAGATAAAGAATTTGTTAAACAAATCTATCAGAGAACAAATTACAGAGCTTTTTTTTTTAAATGCCGTTCATAATTTCCACAAATACAACTTGTTACGCAATGTCTAAGGGAAAATAAAGTAGTAAAAACTTGACAATTCACAAATTTACTCTCATTTCATCAAACTTCAACCAATGCCACCTCATTATACATGCTTTGTTTATGTCCAAAAATGTAAAATTCTTCCCAAGGGAAAATAGATTAGTAAAGAAATAACAATTTGCAAATTAAATAATTTACTTTTATCTCATTATACATGTTTTGTTTATGTCCAAAAAGGAAAATTTCCCAAGAGACCCGGCTTATTTTTCAGCAACTAAGCGAACTCCCCACCACAAAAAGATTCATAATTTCCGTAACTAACCGTCAAGTAATCCTCCGGCCTGGGATAAGTCGGCACGATAGCCGACGATGCTTTCGAGTCAGACCCATCGGAGTCGGACTCAACTCCCTTCACCTCGACCTCAACAACAGGTTGGGACCCTGAACCCGATCCGGACCCATCATTGGAATCAGAACAGAAGAAAGCCCTGGATAGAGAATTCGTAGGGCTCCTCCGAGTCAATCCAGTAAGTCGACCCACTACATCGAAGAGCGAATTTGAGTCGGGTTTGACTCGGAGTCTAGGAGCTACTGTGTTGAGGCAGTGTCCACGATAAGAGGAGGAAAAGACGAGTTTCAGCATTGAAGGGGTAGAAAAGGAATCCTATGTGACACAAGTGGTTAAAATGGCAATAGGAAATGCACCATTGGCGGAGAGGTTTGAAAGGGGAAATTGGGGTTTTAGCGGAGGTCGAAGTTGAAGTTAAAAAAGTAAAAACCTGTCATAAACCCTTGGATTTGAAGTGAGTTACCGTTTTGCCCTTACAACATTTTCTCCCTCTCTGCCCATCTTTTTTCCGTATAATTCTCAATTTTTCTGCAATTCCTTCCTTAATTCAATTTTGGTATATATCAATTTAATTTCTTCTCTATCAGATGCATCCAAAGCCCAAACTTTTCCATGGGAAGTTTATACTTGTGAACATTTTCCCGGGAAACAAACATCCCCTTAGACCATTCTCTTCAGACAACACTTCATTACCAATCGTTACCGAACTGATATCGAAACAACACTGGAAGAGCCTCAAAACCCATCTCCAAAACGCAAGTCCTATCACACTTCTGCAACAACTGCTTGATTCCAGGGTTGACCCGTGCCTCACACTAAGGTACTATAAAGAACCCAGCTTGAAGGGTACCCCAAAACCTTTTTGTTTCTTTCTTTTCCTTTTGGGTGCTTATTTGATTGTTTGTTGATGCATTTTAGGTACTTTAATTGGTCAGAGAAAGAGTTTAATCTTTCCCATTCATTAGAACACAGTTGTATGCTGATACATTCACTTGCAAATGCTAAAAGGTATCCGAAAATGAGATCTTTCTTGTATAGCTTTGTGAAGAATGAGAACTCCATTTCAGTTTCATCGATTTTTCATGCTATTTCAGTATCTGGTGATAGTTTTTGTGCTAGTTCAATAATTGCTGATATGTTGGTATTGGCTTATGTGAACAATATGAAAAGTCATTTAGCATTTGAAGCTTTTAAGAGAGCTGGTGACTATGGCTTTAAGTTATCAGCTGTATCTTGTAATCCTCTGTTGAGTGCTTTGGTGAAGGAGGATAAGATTGAAGATGTGGAGTATGTGTATAAAGAGATGATTAGAAGGAGAATTGAAGTTAATGCAATAAGTTTTAATACTGTGATTAATGGACTCTGTAAAGTTGGGAAATTGAATAAGGCTAGTGATGTTATTCAGGACATGAAAGCATGGGGGGTCTTGCCAGATGTAATTACCTATAATACTCTTATCTCTGGTTATTGCAAGAAAGGTAGGATTGGGAAAATGTATAAAGCTGATGCTATTTTGAGGGAAATGATTGCAAATGAAGTTAGACCTAATGAGATTACTTACAATATATTGATTGATGGGTTCTGTAAGGACGAGAATTTAATGGCTGCTATGAAGGTGTTTAGGGAAATGGAAACACAGGGTTTGAAACCTACTGTGGTTACATATAATTCTTTGATCAATAAACTTGGTTTGGAAGGGAAGCTTGATGAGGCTTCCGTCATGCTGGATGAAATGGTAGGATCCGGTTTGAAGCCAAATGTTGTTACATACAATGTACTTATTAATGGGTACTGTAAGAAGGGTAAGATGAAGGAAGCTACTGACTTGTTTGATGATGTCGTAAAACAAGGAATCTCTCCTACTGTTGTAACATATAATACCCTGATATATGCCTATTGTAAGGATGGAAGAATGGAAGACGCATTTGCCCTGCGTGAATCTATGGTAGATAAAGGCACTTTCCCTGATGTTACAACATATAACTGCTTGATTTCTGGTTTATGTAGAGAAGGAAACATTACAGCTGTTAGAAAGCTCATTAATGAAATGCTAAATAAAGGCTTGAAAGTTGATGTTGTAACTTATAATATACTGGTAGATGCATTGTGCAATGATGGAGAGTCGAGAAAAGCTGCAAGACTCGTAGATGAGATGGTTAAGACGGGTTTGCGACCAAATCACGTAACGTATAATACTTTGATGGATGGCTATTGTAGGGAAGGAAACCTCAGGGCAGCATTGAACGTTAGAACGCGAATGGCGAAAGAAGGGATGCGGGCTAATGTTGTAACATACAATGTGCTAATAAAAGGTTTATGTAAGAAAGGAAAACTAGAAGATGCAAATGGACTTCTTAATGAGATGTTAGAGAAAGGTTTGATCCCAAATCGAACAACTTACGAGATAGTTAAAGTGGAAATGGTGGACAAAGGCTTTATTCCTGATATAGAAGGCCATATGTATAACATCTCAGGCAGCTAATAGCCTTTCAGTAAGTGTTTTGTTGCAGTGTTTTATCATGTTTATAAGAAGATAGTTTCAGTTTACCTTGTTTCCATCCCTACAGCATCCATTTATATGTTTTTCTTGCAAGAGATACTGCAATATGCTCCTCAAGTCCTTGAACCATGCTATTTATTTCTGCTGTAGGACCTTTCAAACTTCTGGTTTTTAAAGCCATAACGACAAAGTACAGCCATTGATCCGTAGTAATGAACGGGGCAGCACTGCTTGAATTTATTAAGAAAAATCCAATCATGAAGTGTTACACTAAAGCAAGTAGTCCTTGTCGTTCAAAATCTTCTACAAAATTTCAACATGTATAGCCACCCTGCCCACCTCTACTTTTTGTCTCAGATATAATATATCATCAAAAAGCGCCATTTGAGATTGTTTTCAGTGTGGAATTGGCATTGCTAGATTGTTTCCCTTTCGTGTTTGTTATGTACACTTTATTGAGAATTTTTTGCTACATTTCTTGTAATACCCGATCCAAGAGCCTATATTTTAAAGGATGCCTTCAAAATAAGTCATGTTTTGCTCTCAATTGCTTGGAGTTGAAGTCCCACATATTTTTTGAGAATGTAACAAATGTGCGAATCATTTAACGAATTTAACATAAGATCTGAGCATTGGGGTGGTGTTTTACGATGATTCACCACCAACTCTTATATTTTTAATGCGACTAAGGCTTAAACTCTAAACCTTGAGGTGCCAATAAAGACTCGTTAACTTGATCCTTCGAATTATTGGCAAATGCATTTCATTTGATTGAGAAAGGAACATTCAAAATTATATAAACCCAAATCAATTCTAAAGATTTAACTAAGTCTTCGCTCATGATACTATTTAATGGGATAAAAGTATAAACTTGATTAGCAAAATTCAAACAACATAAGTCATACAAACAAATTAACCGAGAGTCATTTGTAAATCAATAGACAATGATAATATATATATTGATATATTAAAGAAACTCTTGAAGTGATTAAGATCTCTTTGAAGTCAAATTACAATGTTTCTCTTTATTTTGTACACTTAGGAAGAGAAGAGAAACTTCATTCAAGGATCATGATCTTTTTATTAAATTAAGTAATACTTAGTTATGGGCTCATCAATCATAACTATAGTATTATTGGGTTTTTAAGCATCTAAACTCATACCAAATCAAATAATATTTTTATAAATACATTTCAATTTAGTGCCTCAATAGATCAAATAACTAGACTCTCTTATAATTAGTAGCAACGTATGTATAATTATATTAATATGTGAATCCACTAAATTAAAAAATTCCTAACATTACATTTAACATAAGTCGAAAGTTAGTAACTTCACCCATATATATAATATTACAAAATCATCTTATTTTATGCTTGATCATAGATTGGGTCATTCGTCTAAAAAGTGAGAGCAAAAAGATAAGTTTAAAAAATGAGTCTAAATAAAAATTAAAAAAAAGATCTGTTTAAAAAACAGACTAAACTTCGAGTAAAATTTTTTAGTTTGGACTCGACTCATTTGACATGAGAAAAATAAACCGTTTAGCAGTTAGCATTGCATGGAATAATGCTTAAGGTTGATTGGATTGGGATGAGGAAATTTTGGGCCAAAGAATGGAAAGTTTCTTAGTATAGTATACTACATAAAATGATTAAAAGAGTACGGGAGATGAAGCTGAAAAAATAAGGGTTGTTGTACTATTTAAGGTTTAAATTTAATAATTATTCTCCGTTTGATCGTGAAACAAGATTTAGACCTTAATATGAAATGAAACTAGGCCTGAAATAGTGCATTAAGCATTAAGCCAAAAAAATAAAGCAAAATCTTAAGAAAAAGTGACGTATCTGATGTGGGGTGGGGTTGAAGGGTGATCAAATTACAGAGATATTGAACGCAGAGCAACAACCCAAATGGCAGTTATGTGGAAATAAGGGTAATGTTTGGTTGGAGCAGAGTGGAATGGAGGTCTAATCACCAAAAAGAAAATGTCAATTTTAAATGACATCACACACAGCATGAGTCACAGTTTGTTTGACTTCTTTGATGGCCATCCTACAGCTACACCCTACAAAGGTTGGCTCCACTTATATTTCTCTGTTCCCTTCTAGATTCTAGTTTTTGCAATGCAGCACTTGCCCCAATAATATTACTATTATCTATACAAATATATACAGAAGGAAGGTGGGCACTTACCATTTTTTCTTGGGTAAATTTCAATCTTAATTTGAGGATGGAGTGTTAATTTTATGATTATAGATATTATTATAAAAGCAAGTGAATAAATTGAAGTGTATTATTTTTTATTTACGTGTTAAAAAGGGATTATGAGTAAATAATGGCGTATTCAGAGGGGGCTTACAAGGGCTCGGCCCCTTAAAATAGAAAATTATCTATTTAGGTCTTTTAAAAATTTTAAAATTTTAAATTAATAAAAGTAAAATTATATTTTAGCCTCTTTAAAAATGATAAAAATTTGATTTAATTCTTTAAAAATTATAAATATATAAGCTATTAAAATTTAATTTCAACCCTCTAAAAAATTTCTGGCTTCACCCCTGTGAATAAACATTGTGTCAAAAAGAGCAGATATGATAAGAACCTATAATGAGCTTGTTCAAAAAAATCTAAATTTATCTATTTTTTAGATTATAAAAATTGGTTAAATTTCAAATTGATATCTATATTTCGCTTAGATTTGAAATTTAATTGACATAATTTCATACCTCAACTTTTATATGCCATTAGGTAGTCTAAATACTTTATTCTAATTAAAATAATTGTGAATTTTTAAGAATTGTTAGCACCATTAAAATTCTTTATTAAATTCGGGTCTGTTACGATATTATTATTATTTTTGTTACATAGATATTAAGTTTATTTTTCAAAATGTCACACCAATACAAAAGAATTCTAAAAATGTTAACAAATAGACGTAAATTTTTAAATTCAAAAAGTAGATAAACTAAATTCCTTGAAGTAAAAGTATGAATAAATTCGAAATTTACAAAGAGTACAAAAATTTTAAGCAGTTTGTAACATTTAAATTTTTACATTATAATTTAGCCAAGAAATAAATAATTAACTCAACGCGAGGCGTGGGTGGAAAGCATACTAGTTATATGTGATTTAAATGTTTTCTTCCCTTATTTTGAGAAAATAAGAATAAAAATTCAAACTTTCGAAAAGTTTAATAATAAATATTTTAGCCTTCAACATTTACATCTTTAATCAATTTGGTATTTATTCATTTTCAAGTGAAATTTGACTATTGGCCTTTTAAAAAGTATTAAATCAATTTTTTAATGTAAATGATTATTAAAATATTATTTTAACAATGATGTTAGCGTGACAACTCGCATGACAAGTCATAATGATATTAGCATGACAACATGTCTCATATAGTACGTCGACTAAAATTATAAAATATATAAAAAAATTAAAAAAAATCAAATGAGATGAATTACATATGGATTGTCGTATGAGATGCTTTGTTTAAAAATTAAATATTTTAGTTAATATTTCCGTTAAAAAAATAATAATTAGACTCTTTTTAAAATATTAATAATCAGTAATAATAAAATTATACTTTGACCTTTCTAAAATAATAAAAAAATTGATTTATTTTTTAAAATTATAATAATATAAATTATTAAAATAATAAAATTATATTTTTATTATTATAAAAATATATAATTTAATTCCAATTCGAATATGATTGAAGATAAAGTGTTTTACTTTGGCTTTGCTTCAAACGTATATAATAATTAAAGCAAGAAGAAATAATGAAAATGATATGCAGAGCCAGAGGGTGAGGCACTAGCAAGCAAGCGCCTTTAGAAAAGTTAGGCGGCTAACATGGGGCATGAAGAAAAAGTAAATGGCAACTTCGACGTCGAGTAATCGCGGTCGCTTCGTAGACCTATAATTGGGGTTTTAGGTGCCCAATTTGAGCCATCATATAAATAATAAACAACCCCATCACATTGTTCATCACCAAAACCAACCTCACTTCATCCATCCTCTTGGATTTCCTTTCTCTTCCCTATCATTTTCATCACATATTTTGTTTGAGTTAATGTTATAAATCAACAAACGATTAATTTAATTAAAAATTTTTATATTTTCTTTTACAAATTCATAAATAGCAATATAAAGATTTTTTTTATTTTTTATTTATAAAAAATTTAGAACACATTAAAGCTTTTAACTTAATCATTTCAATTAAAATCTTATTTTATTTGATTATAT